>CM021100.1:267039544-267155609 GCA_007115665.2 Sequoiadendron giganteum | reverse complement strand
ACAATGGTTCCCCTTCAGGATTGAAAAGTTGATATGATCTTGATCCATAGACTCTCATGATGATATAGGATGATGATTCCAGACAAAGGGATCTAATCTAAATGAAGGATGTGAGTGGCAAATAAGAAGGGTGATAGAGATGGAGAATATATGAGGCTATGGTATGATCCCTAATGTACACCCTCTATAGGCCATCAAGCCTCTTATGAAAAGGATTTTGGGTGATTGATGAGTTATAGTACGTGAATGGGTCGTCATCAAAGGCCCATTGAGAAACACCACCAAGAGAGGTGGAGTGACATTATGGATGTGTGTATATGGATAGATTTAATGGAGTGTATGGAATGAGTGAAAGTGATAAGGATGGAGGCTTTGGATCAACAAGCTCTTCTTTTGGCATACGACCTTGATAGATGCCCCCAATGATTTTTGATGGAGGGGCATAATTAGAGATCAACTTTTCCTTATTTTCAATTTTGACATGTATTTTTAGCTTTGATTTATCCAATAACTTTTGATTTTGGCTAGAGAACTTGTCTTGATATTTATTTATTGGATACTTTATTTTGATGCTATATCTCCTTTTGAAGAGGACACTTTCACCCTTGAATCTTTAGCTTTATCCTTATTATTTTCAAATTGTTGATCCATGTCTATGTGGTGGGTGGACATGAGTGATATGGATGAAATGGGTGTGATAGGTGAGGTGACAAGAATGTGCAGTTCAAAAAAGAGATTGGTGATGCACTCAATGGAATTTTCAGGACTATGCTTTTGAGTATTTTTAACATCAAAGGAAGCTTGCACACCCTTAGTGAGCTGGAAATAGGTCTTAGTAGAGGTGAAATTAGGAGATACATATCCTAACCCAGGGTGGTCAAGATGGAAGGAAGATGGTTTAGAATATGTAGAAGGATGATCCTGCATATATTCAAGAAGGTCATGATCAAAAAGTGGATTATCATAGATATCATGGTTAAACATGGGATTATTATGGGCATGGTAAAGACAGATGTATCATTAAGATCGCAAAAAAATTTGATCCAAGAACAACCATATATTTGCAAATTTTCTAAAGTTGACTTAACATCATTCTTGGAAGCCTTGCTATCCTTAGCAGTATTAACATTTTCACCTGTGGGCGATTTCTCAATGCAAAATGAATTATCTATACAATACTCTCCACATCCCATGTCATGGACCTGGACCTTTGTGTTTAATGTTGTAGTGAGTGAAGTAGATGGTTTGACCAAAGAATATGGATCCATGTAATGTGACAAGGTGGAGGATGAATCTTCTTGATTAGAAGTCACTTGAAACTCAATAGTCCCTCTCAAATTGTTGCAATACTAAAAAGGGTCAGGATTGCCAACTATTGTAATCTCCATGTCGTTATGGGGAAACTTTAGGAATTGATGGCAAGTGGATGGAATGGATTTCATGGTATGAATGCATTGTTGACCAAGGAGGATATTGTATGGGAGATCTAGGTCCAAGACTTGGAATGTGGTATCCAATAAAGTGGGCCCAACTTTGATTGGTAACAAAATTGTGCCCTTAGAGGAATGTTCTTCATCATCACAATCCTTTATAATGATTCTTTTAGATTTATCCACACAAGCCTCAGAGAAGCCTAATGTTGTAACTAGCTTAAGGGTACAAATGTTCAACCCTGCTCTGTCGTCTACCAAAACTCATCTGATTTTACTCTTATTGATGAAGACTTCAAGGTGCAAGGGGTCATTATGATTAGGTTTTTCGGATGAATAGTCATGGTTGGAGAAAGTGACGTGATGGGAGTTGGTCAAGTATCCTACTATATATTGGAATTGATTGACATCGAGGTCACTAAGTATGATTGCATCTTGCAATGCTTTGTCAAGGATAGCCCTATTCTCGAGAGAGATATAAAGAAGCTCAAGAATAGAATTTTGTACAGGAGTTTTACCCAAAAGGTCAAGAAGATTATACTAGGTCTTTGGTTGTTGCTACTTGGGAGGAGCACCTTTCAAGGTCACTTTCATTTAGCATGTGGTGACTACGCACTCTAATGATATTGACATAGTAATCTACAACACAAATGTGATGAATGGTAGTATAGTCATGGGAATGTTAGTGTATTATTGGTATTTGAAACTGAACCGAAGGCTCTACTTGTCCTATGGTCCTACAAAGGATTTTCAAATATCATATGGTCATTATTGGAGGTCTCTTGTTGGCCATCTACTTCTATCACACCACTCTGAATAAGGTCTCAAATTACATTCTTCAATTGACAACATGACAGGGTTTTATGTCCCTTAATATGGTGATAGTCATAAAAGGCATTATCATCACACCAAAAAGGTTTAAATTGTCCTTGGTCATAATGTTTGGACTCTTGGATTTGTATGACATTTGATTGTAAGAGATTTTTCAAGATGGATTAATGGGTTCTGGTAAGGGAGTGTATTGTCTCTTTGGGAATTATCTTGGTTGTCTTAGTGGTCTACGCTCTTAATTGTTTTGGACCACATTAGTTGTCTGGTTTGGAACATGTGTCATGTTATTAGTGTTGGTAAGAGACACTGCTACTATCATTTGGTGTTTTCATTGATGGAAAACCTAATCAATGATCAGATATGCACATCATCATTTGATCATACCGGTAGATAGATTGAAGATAGTCAAGGAAGAACAGAGCATCTAGTATTTCAGTGTTCATTGATCCATATGAAGACTTTTTTTTATTTTTCTATGTTGTGCATCTTAGGAAATGATTTTTGGTATATTATCTTTGTTACTAGTGAATCGCAGTGGCTCGTATTGATACTTGTGTGAGTTTGAAGATCTGGTTGAGTAATTTTTTATTTATCAGTGCATGGAAGCCGACTTCATGGATATAACGTGTTGTGGATTTTTGGGAAGTAATTATTCAAGTATGCTTGTGTTCAAGCATCTTTATTTGGGTCCTAGCCAAGTTATGGCCGACCGTTGTGGATACGCATTACATATTACTCATGCTTTGAGCCGATAGTTGTAATTATTTTTGTGTTCTATTAATGCCGACCTATTGTGATTAAATTCTTGATCATGGATATATATAAGTGTTCAATCATATCATTTTGACATATCAAGAAGGTGTGTTGATGTGAATTGTGAATAATAGCATATCAAAAAAGTGATAATGCACAGTTTCACTTGTGCATATAGAATTTGTGTTGTGGGTGTGAGAAGAACATAACAGAAGTGCAAAATTAGTCTGTAGGATAGAAGATCAAGTATTGAGCCTAATCAGACCTATAATCAAGCATATGTAGATGCTACTACTTCAATTCAAATCTCTCATATGGTTTTAATCTAAACATTTTATAAGGTAGTGAGCCTTCCCTCTTGATCAGTGAGCTCTAGGGAATGTGCCTGAATGCAAGTGCATTCCCCATATTGTAAACCTCATTTGAGTATACTCAAATTATATTGTGGATTGACCATCCATCGTGGTTTTCCCCCTAATATGGTTTCCACATAAAAATCCTTGTGTTATGGTGTTGTGTTTATTTGCTTCATGTTTATGCATTATGGTTGAATATTGTTAATTTTTTAAAGTTAAAGGATAATAAAGTTAATTTCTTCAACACTGATTTACCCCCCCTATCAGTGTAGCTTGTCTCCAACAATTAGTATCAGAGCTAGTTCCTTTAAAGAAGTCTAAAAAATTGGGGAGATCTTGGAAATTGTTTCAATGGATTTAATCAGTCTTCAACAATAGCTTTTGGTGGCCCTAGATGATTTTGATCAGTCAAAGGCTGAAGTTCAAAAATTACAAGCAAACCTCATGGATGTTGAGAAATTCATTGAGTATTTGAAAGACACAATCAATAAGTCTAGAGAGGAGATAAAGGAACACTATGATCAAATTAAGAAGAATGACAGTAAGAGCATTGAAGATGAACAACTTAGTCAAGCCCTGAAGGAAAAGATAGAAGAATGTGAAAAGATTACCAAAGATAATGTTGTCCTAAAGCATGAGATGGAGTCTATCATGATGAGAATGACCAAGGAAGTTGAAGACAAAAAGAATAATGAAGAGAACCTAGCACAATCCTTGAAAAACAAATCTGAAGTATGCATCCAATTGGACAATGAACTAGAACAATCCAAAAACAATGAGGAAGTCCTTGAAAGGCATATTGATGATCTTAGAAATGAACTTGTTATTGCAAATGAGTAAAAGGATAAGTTCAAAGTTAGTTGTGCCAAGCTTGATGAACTGATTAAAAATCAGAGGATTGATGGTGACAAGAGAGGTCTTCGATATGAGGAAGGAGAAAGTTCAAAATCTTGACAAAGAAATTTTGGACAAGGAAGATTCAGGAAAGGAAATGAAATGAACAAATTTGGAAGGTATCCAGTAAGGCAACCTAATGCTCAAAGATTTAATGGATACTATTTCAGTTGCAATACATTTGGACACATGGCTACTCAATGCAAAAGTAGAATGAAATAAAATGGTCCATCATTCTTAGGTCAGTGCTTTCATTGTCATAAGTTTGGTCATAATTCAAATGAATGCAGAAATGTGATGAAAAAATTTTAGACAAATATCAGATGCTATACATGCAATAGATTTGGCCATATTGCTAACCAATGGAAATCAAGAGAAAATCAGTGGAATTACTAGTTTGGATAGAGAAATGTTGTGTGCTACAACTGCAACAAATTTTTTCAAATTGCAACATTCTGCTGGAATAGAAAAGGTCCGATAAATCAAAAGAAAAACGTGCAAAAGGATATTAATGGAAAAGGAAAATTCACTACATATGTGATTAGGCAACAGATGCAGAAGAAATGGGTAAAGAAAAATCCCTCTGGTAAAGAAAATGTGCCAACACCAGAATCTAATTCTGGTAATTCCTTCGAAAATTAGTCTCAAGCCTTTGGCCTAGGGGGAGTTGTCACTAAAATATTTTAACCCCCTAACCAGTAAGTAACATTGAATGTGGCTATGTACAGGAGGTGCATAGATTCTCAAACAGATGTTGAACTCATTGGAGAAAGAGGTATGCAGTATTGGAGGTCCATAGAAGATTTATCCATCACAGTGTATAGAAACCACTGCTAACCAAAAGAGTTAGAAAGGAAGTTGAAATCCTTGCAGAAAGTATGGGAATACCTGTAGAGAAATTAAAAGAAGATAGAAAGAAAAGGGAAGAAGTTGAAGAAGAAAAATAAGTAGCTAAGGAGGTAGAAAAAACTCAATCAGCTAGTCTAGTAGCACCCTCTGACAGAACTAGGTCAACAAGGGGCTTTGCACCCCCATCCAATCTTGTAGCAAAAACAATTCTTGTGAAGACATCCGATAAGGATGGAAAAAGAAAGAAAGACAAAAGAAAAAGATTATATATAACAGTCTCTGAAGATGAAGAGATAGACTCATATGAAGGAGTCAAATAAATAAAGCATTGAGGTGCTAAAGAAGCCACAGTTTCCAAACATAATCCCTCTGAAAAAGAAATAAAAAAAAAGATGAAAGAAAAAACTGACAAACCAGGTATGTTAGTGGAATAAGTTGAAAAAGCTTTAGTTAATGATGGAAATCTTAAACTGCTTTGCAAATGGTATGAAAATTTTAATGAAACTGGTCAAAGAATCCTTGAGGAGGCAACAATCAAGTATTTAAACATTTTCAATAAATTTCTTATTGAAATAATGCATAGCTTGCCCAAAATATTATATGGCACTTTGGAAATGAGGAGACTCGATGCTAGAACAAAAGAAGAACAAATGAGAGAAATAATCCTAGCAGAATTGTGTCTAGTAATGTCAATGGAAGAGATGCAGACACTCTTGAATAAAGCCAAAAAGGAATTCAAGAGCAACACAAGAGTGAATAAGCTCATGATTAGTCTAACTGGTGAAGTCATAAAAGAAACTGAGGAAATCTTGAGAAAGGTTCTACTAAATGACAGATTGATGTTGTCATAAAAGAAGTGAATGTTGAAGGTATTGCACCTAATCTAGTGAATAAAGAGGTAAATGATGATATGATTGAGGATACTCAGATCCCTCATGTTGAGGATAATATAGAAATGCCTATGGAAATTGAAGCTCTAGAAAATGTATCAGTTGAGAAATTAGAGATTCCTAAAGATAAGTCAAAACCTGCAACTAAAGAAGCAATGGTTGAAGAGAAGAAAGTTGATGAAAAGGCAATTCCAGTAGAGGCAAGAGACACTATAGAGGCAGTGAAGAAATTTTTGTTAGAACAAAAAGAAGAGTTTGATCTTGAATTGATTAAGGGTCTGATCGACCTATCTACCTTGAGTCCAATTCAGAAAATAAAGGTAGCTTCATTTTCCCTAGCAAAAGCCAGAGAAGAACTACCAAAGTTCCATATTGAGGATAGTGAACTTCTAAATCTTGCATCTGGAGTCTTAGAAAAGATAATGCCCACTCATGTGAAAGATCTAACCAGTTCCTCTTCCGATGAATTAAAGAAGCTTATCAACTCTGTAAGTACTCACTTTGAGTCACTTGAGAAATCAACTATGGTTAAAGTGCAGGAATAATTTGATGTGAAAAGGTTTAGTGGATTGAAAGAAATTATCGCTAAAGATAAAACCTTTTTAGCCACATGTGTGAAGAACGTATAGAATGCTCTATCTAAAGATGGGAAGATCTACAAGTCCTATTTGATCTTGTCAAATTTTACTGAAGCAAATCAGAAAAAGGTTAAGGATCTTAAAAAATAGCTAGCTACTATTTCTGAAGCGTTTGATCCTTTAGTTGGTGGTGTTGGAAAGATAGAAGGTCAAGTAATATCTCAACTTAACAAGATAAGGAATTTGAAACATGAAAATGGCAGATTTGTGGAGAGAGCATGTGAACTTAGAGGCCTAATTGGTCCAAAGATTGAGATATTGTCAAGTGCACTAAAGGAAGGTGAAGACACTATGGCAGTTGGTGATCCAACAAACTTGGAGTCTACAGAGACACAATCCTACCTAATCTGTGGTCATATAACAATCTTGGAGAGTCTCAAAAGGGTTTGGGATGCAAATTTGATCTAGTTGAAGAAAGATTTTACAAATGTTTTCCAGTTTATGTAAGTATGCAGTCTAATTATAATAGTTTTGTTTGATCCATTTTTGGTATGTGGATCCTTGCCTTTTCCATTGATGTCAAAGGGGGAGAGTAGTAGAGTGAAAAATGTATTATCATCTAAGGGGGAGAATTGTATTTTTGGAATTTTGGATATGGTAGTGCAATTCATCTTATTACTGATCTGAAATTTCACTAAGTGTTGCCATCAATGAAAAAGGGGGAGATTGTTGGAAAGAGATAATGCTACTATCATTTGGTGTTGTCATTAATGGCAACCCTAATCAATGATCAGATACACACATCATCATTCAATCATACTGGCAAACAGATTGAAGATAGTCAAGGAAGAACAAAGCATCTATTAGTTCAGTGTTCATCGATCCATATGAAGATTTTTTGTTATTGTTTTGTGTTGTGCATCTCAGGAAATGTTTTTTGGTATATTATCTATGTTATTACTGACGTGTAGTAGCTCGTATCAATGCTTGTGTGAGTTTGAAGATCTAGCTGAGTAATTTTTTATTTATCAGTGCATGGAAGCTGTCTTCATGGATATAACATTTCGTGGATGTTTGGGAAGTAATTATTCAAGTATGTTTGTGTTCGAGCATCTTTGTTTGGGTTTGGGTCCTAGCCAAGTTGTGGTCGACCGTTGTGGATACACATTACATATTACTCATGATTTGAGTTGACAATTGTAATTATTTTTGTGTTCTATTAATGCCGACCTATTGTGATTAAATTCCTAATCACTAATATATATAAGTGTTCGATCATATCATTTTGACATATTAGGAAGGTGTGTTGATGTGAATTGTGAATAATAGCAGAGTAGAAAAGTGATAATGCACAATTTCACTTGTGCATACATAATCTATGTTGCGAGTGTGAGTAGAATAGAGCAGAAGTGTAGAATCAGTTTGTAGGACAAAAGATCAAGTATTGAGCCTAATCAGAATTGTAATCAAGCATATGTAGATGCTACTACTTCAGTTCAAATCTCTCAAATGGTTTTAATTTGAAAATTTTGTAAGGTAGTGAGCCTGAATGCAAGTGCATTCCCATATTGTAGACCTCATTTGAGTATACTTAGTTTATATTGTGGATTGGCCATCCATCGTGGTTTTTCCCCTAACAAGGTTTCCACATAAAAATCCTTGTGTTATGGTGTTGTGTTTATTTTCTTCATGTTTATGCATTATGGTTGAATGTTGTTAATGCTTTGAAGTTAAAGGATAATAAAGTTAATTTCTGCAACACTGATTCAACCCCCCCTCTCAGTGTAGCTTGTTTTCAACAATTAGACGTGTTAAGTCCTTTGAGAGTAAGTGTGGGGCATGTTTTATGTTTTTGCATCTACGACTCCATCACTTGTGACATTTTTATTACGGGACCAATATTTACTCTTGTCATTTGATGTGTTTTGGGTAGTCGTGTTCTTGTTGAAAATTTTGATCTCTCCAATAAGTGCCTTCTCAAGGATGATACCCTTCTCAACTAGGTCAGAAATTGATGCACAACATTGTACTTTCAATTGGTGTTTCAGATCTGAATTGATATTCTCCACAAACATGACAACTTTTTGCTTTTCAAATATTTCAATGAGACATCTACTAGCTAAAATCCTCCATCGTTGGAAGAATTCCACAAATATTTTTCCATCTTATTGTGTAGTGTGATAGAAGGTGGCTATGGTTATCTCATTGTCAATGTTGTATGCAAAGTGTTCTACAAATTTATAACCCAAATCTCCCGATGTGCATATTCATGTTGGCAAGTGAGCAAACCACTCAAGTGCTTGGCCTATAAGACTTTGTGAGAATATCCTCATTAGATATGTGGATTCATGTGTAATATATATGCAAGTTGTAGAAAAATCTCTCACATTCTCAATAGGGTTTCCATTTCCTCTATATTTAGGCAAGTTGGGCATAACATAACCATGTGGAAAGGGAGGCATTTATAGAATTTTTTCAAATGGGTATGGACATAAGTCTTTATTATAATAAGTCTTATTATTTGATGTTTAAATATTATCCATGTGTTGTAAGGAAAACATTTGAGTTGCTAAGACATCTACTTGGGTTAATGATGTATCTTGTGTATTGGCAACTACATTGTGATATGGGTCCATGTTTGTTTTGGCATTTTGAAATCCATTATTGTGAGTGGATGGATTTTGTTTGGTCATGAATGTATGTGATGGGTTTTGGTTTTGCATATGAGGAGTGAAGGGTGGTATTTGGTTGTGAAAGTTTTGGTTGAAGATTGGAATGTGATGAGTATGTGGAGGATTGGATTGTGTTTTCCATGAAAAAGTGTGACCATGTAAGTTATTATTTGGAGTAGGCCCTTGTGGGTTGTGTTGTGTATGTATACTTGGAGTATATCGGCCCTTTTTGTGATTTAGTAATATGTTGATATGTTCACATGTTTGGTGTGGAATTTTTTTTATAGTTTTAGGGCCACTAAAAATAATTTTGTGTCTTTTGTTTGACTTGTTTAGACCCATGACAAATGGATTAGAAGATGATGCCCCCATAGAATTATATGTGGCAAATGGATTAAATGTGATACTAGGGGGTTGTGTCATGCCTTGTGTTCCTTGTGTTATAAATGGTGTCATTTGGATTTTTGTAGAGTCTTGTGTTGACCCTCCTAATGGAATAGAAGCATTGACTTGTTGGGTAGCACCTTGATAAGTGGATGTATCATGTCCTTGGATATGTTTGTTTGGTGTAAGCATTGGTTGGATTGTTTTCACATCAAATCCATGGGGAAGTTTAGCTCCATCATGCAACAACTTGGCTAGGAATCTTTGTGGGTCTGATACTACTATCTCATGCACAAATGATGCCACTTCAGGGTCTTGTGCTACTACATCTACTTATTCTATATTGGTCTCTTATTATGAATTTTTCAAATGGATTGGGAAATGATTTTTGTCACCTACATGGGAAGAAGAACAAAAGGTATTGACAAAGTTATATTCTTGGGTTAAATCCATTTCTTTTCATTTCTTTTGTAACCTTGTGAGGATCATAAAAGACTTGCAAGTGTGATAGATGTTATGATGTCTAAATGATAAAGCAAGGATTAGGACTAAGGTACACAACTATATTTTTGGAATTTTTGAGATTTATAAGATGCCAAATAGTAATGTCCAAGATTAAGATACAAAGTGACAAAAGATGAAATTGAAATTAGTAATGTCACTATTTTCAAAATCTATGGTATGAACTAAATTTATGAAAGTGTAATGTAAATATTTTTGGGAGTTTTTCAATTTATGAGATATATCAAATGATTGTGCACCTATAGCCAAGATTGAGTTACAAAGTGACAATAGATTGAATTGAAATGAGATAATGTCACTATGATTCCCAAAATATAGGGTATGACCAAGATTAAAATGATGCCAATGTTATGCTATTGTATGACTAAATCTATGGTATGAATTTGAGGCTAATAACTTTTGTGAGACTAAGGAAGGTTGCTAACCAATCTAATATTTTCCTAATGTAACAAATATGACTATCAAGACCTTAAAGATAAATACCAAAGAACTAATGACAAGTTGATAAAGTGAGCTCCAAACTAGACAAATGAGTTAAGATGTCTCACTAAAATAACAAAACCAATTGTTGAAAATGACAAGGTCAAGACAATATTTCTTTGTGACAATGAGCTAACCAAAGATATGGTAAGTTTTCCAATTCTAGATTCTATAGAAGTGTATGCAACTATTGATGACCTAATTTTTTCTCTTAGAAATGCAAAGATGATAAGCCTAAAGTTTGCAAAGATAATGGACCTAAAAAGTGCAATGGAAACCTAGATGTATGCAATGAAATGGAGCAAGTCTTATGATTTGAAAAGATGGTCAATATCAAGGAATTGATCAAAAATGGATTTTTTTTTACTTCTAGAAAATATGGTTTGTAGAGTCTCGATTGCAGTTTTTTGAGAAGCACTTGTGGTTTTTAATGTTTTGCAGTTGTGGTGACAGAGTGTTTTTGTCTCGATTTTAACTAATTTTGACCAATTTTTGTTCTAGATTTTGTATATAAATCTAATAAGAAGCACAATAAACAATCTGAAGATAATTTCTTGGCTATGGACTTTGTCCAAATGTGAATTTGCATGTGTATGTTGGAGGTCATTCATCCCAATTTTCACGGGTCTAGCACAAATCAAAGACAATTCACACATGTAAAACACTTACCTATCCTATGGTCAATGGCTAATGGTACAAATCTCAGGCCCACAACTTGGAATGTCCTTTGACACAAGGGAGAGACACCCTTTTGATTTATGTATCACCTCTTGTCTATGAGAGTGAACAGATAGGGACCTCTCAGAATGGAAAGATGACCCAAATCACCCTCTCCTTGGAAAGTTACAAGTATAGCAAGTAACTTATGTTAAGCCAAGGATTCCCATCTCACTCAAGGGATCCATATGGTGAGTAACTTTCAAGGCACAATGTTACACCCTTGCACCGAGTGTGATTCCAATAAAATTCAATATTAAAAGAAGGGCCTCTAACTAGTTTGTCTTTTAGTCATAATTCATGGACATACCTCCAAGCAAGAAAAATGATTGGGCGACAAGGTTGTTTGGAATTGAGTTTCCCCTTACTTTTATCTAACGAACTGAGAGAAAAACTAGTTGAGGTCACAAAGGATTTCTCTATATGGATGTGTCTCACTTTGGCAAGCCCATGCTAATGGGGTATAAAAGTCAAGACAAGCACACTATTTTTGATCTCCAAGATCACTCGAGGTGTGAGGAGAGAGCATACATAATGTAATTGACTCACACTCGTATGGGGTTCATTAACCTTAAAAAAAAAATTGTTATGATAGTGCAAATTTGAAGAGGTGTTATTTATTCCAAAGATCACCCAAGGTGTGAGGGAAGAGCATACACACCTTATGACAAAAACAAAATCACAAGACAATAAAGACAATTTTTTTTTTTTTAAGCCTCAAATAAAAATGTGAGAGTTGCAAAGACACTTTGATGCAAGTTGTTTGTTCTTTTTAGACCAAATGAATGTGAAAATGTGAGATTCTTTTTAACCCCAAATGAGTGTGAAATGCAAAGTTGTTGTAAATTAAGACCAATGAGTGAAATATGCAAGGTTGTTGTTCATTTTAAGCCGGTGAATGTGAATGCAAGTTGTGGTTCATTTTAAGCCCATGAATGTAAATGAAAATTTGTGATTTATTTTAAGCCCAATGAGTGATAAAATGCAAGTTGTTGTTCTTTTTAGACCAAATAAGTGTAAGATGCAAATTCATTGTTCTTTTTAGACCAAATGAGTGAATGATGAAGTTTTTGATTCTTTTTAATCCAATGAGATGTATCAAAAACCAAAAAGCTCCTATTTTAAACAAAGAAAAAAAACCTACAAACAAAGGATTAGTATTTTCAAAATATCTTCTCCCAAAAAGCCACACGTTGCAAACAAAAGATTAGTAACACAAAAACAAGAACCTTTAAAAGAAAAGAAAAACTTAAAATAGCAATAAATTTTACAAATCTAAATAAAATTTAAATCCGTAAAAAGCTCCAAAAGGCTAAGAGAGAGATTTGCAAAACCCAAAAACTGTTTTATAAAATTCTATGCGGCCGTTTTTTTATAACCAAAATAATATGATGGGTTTTTATGAAAATTCTTGGTTGTAAGTTGCAAAACTCTTTTAAAACACTTAAAATATTATTTCATGTCAAGTTCACCAAAGTATAGATTTAAAAATTCAATTTGTGAAGTTTAAATCCTTAAAGGCAACCACCAAACCATTAGAAGTAAGCTTATAAGATCAAATCCAAAATAATGAAGCACAAATAAGCATAAAGGAAATTGAATGCAAACAAAAAAAGAAAATTATACCTTTATACCTTCTGTTATCTACTAAAATTGCACCATGTTGAATATGAAATTCAACATTCCAGTGTAACATGGGAAGACCTCTCAAAGTGTGGGCTTTGATAAGTAAAGGTCAACCTTCAAAGAAGGTCGACTTCCTCTTAGTATCACCTATTCAAATGATTTGAAGGAAAAGAGAGAGGGAAAACTTAAAATGAATACTGATAAACACTATTCCATGGTGATACACCTAAACATTAACCTGACTTGTAAACAACTTACATACACTAACTAGTCAAATGACAAAGCTCAACTCAGACAACTCAACTTCATATGCCTCCTACATAAGTATCTCATAAGAAGACCTTTAAAACACTAAACTCTTAGAGGGAAAAATGCCTTTCACAACTAAAAAAAAATTGCACTTTTTTATACAACTTATGACCTGCAACATGCATGTATTTTTGCAAAAGGTGCTAACTTTGAGACATAAATCACAAGGAATTAGAAAAACATTCACAAGTAATCTTATCTATCAAATACTTGCACATAGTATAATAGAAGAAATGAGAAGGTAAATACTTTACTTCATTGATTTTTAAGGCATCTAATGTCATTCAAGTCAAAAGAGTTACATAAATCGGATTTTCTCTATCAAAGGACTGTAAAAGTCACTAACTTAGAAAAGGCGCCAATTAAGAACTGATTGCAAATGAGTCAGACAAGTGACTAAAAATCAATCAAATTTCAACAAGATCCACCAAAATAGCTCCTAGAAACTTCTTGGGTCGTATGCCTCCATAAATCCTAAATATATAATCTACATCTTCATCAAAAAGGCTCCAAATAGGTGAAAAAGTCCAAACTAACTTTGTCAAACAAAGTGACTCACCAAACAACCCTTAAAAAGCTCTTAAAAGCAATAAAAACCTCATAGATTCTCCCTAAATGTTTGCCAAAAATTGAGTCAACATGCCTATATCTCCTTGTTTGGTCGATTAACTATCTTCTTACTTCCCTATATGCCTACAAGAGCATAAAAGCTCAACAAACACATAAACGTACTCACCAAGCATAAGACTTTATTTTGCATAGGAAAAATAAAATTGACTTAATGATTTATAACAACATCATTAAAGTCAAAAAACTTTACAATACTTGGTTAAATGCAAAATAAAGGGAAAAACTTACACAAAGCATAAATCTTCAAAGACTTATGAAAAAAATTGAAGACAAGGCATAACACATAAGACTTAAAGTCTTAATCTTATGGCTTCAATAGTTTGCATATGTTTAAAACAAAGTGATAACTCACTTAGTGGTCGGTATAGTGATTAGGGTACAAACCCTAATACCAAAACAATGCAAAAATAAAAGATTTTCATTCATCTTTACATCTTTTGGAGCCTTTGACCATCGCCATAGGGTCTGACTAGAGTTATCATTCATGGAGGTTTCATCTGGTTCTTCCATGCATTTTCCATAGGAAATTTACAGAAAAAGACCTTGGGTAAGCTTTCTATCACCCGAATCTTGCATTCCTTTTCATTTTGTGTCAATAAAATGCTCATTTTGAGCTTTGTTGAGAAATAAAAATGGTGAGAATATGTTATTTCATGTGCATTTCCACATTTTACTTGGCATTTTTGTAAAATATTTGCACAAAAAGTAATAAAAATACTTATATTCAGCACTTTCATTTTCTATGGCCGCGACCATACATTCTCCTACTGGTATTTGGGTTTCACAGCCACAACTACACATTTTCCATGGCTAAGCCCTAACATAGAACTATAATTTTGTTTATGTCTTTTCCATGTAAACTATGCATTTAGGAAATAATTTTTTTTCTTTGAAAACTTCATCTTTCCATTAGCAAAAACTGAGGTTGGCCATGACCAATAAAATCTCAACTGGGTTTTCCATTTTTTGTAAACATCGAAATTATGCTTGAGCTCAATCTGTTCAGCCTCTATATTAGAAAATTCTAAAAATAAAAATGAACCCTCACCCATTCACTCATATTTTGTAGGTGCAATAATAGTGAGCACTCCTACATTCTCACACTTCTTGTCTCCATGACCTTTGTTTGCAGAAAATTGTATTCTTTGTGTTACTCATCTTGTTCTAGGTGTCAATGATAGCGGTAACCTTGCATCTATTCCTTGACTAAAAAATACCATGTACCTACTCACTATAATTGCCTCCAAGACCTTTGTTTAGCTTTTCAAGTTTAAATATTTCAATACTCTGCCTTAATGCATTTCCAAGGATTGCAAACTCACACCATGATCTCATGCATTTCTGAAAAACTCATCAATAGGTCACACCCTACACTTCTTATAAACTCACACACATGATCTTATACTTTCTGCCTCACAGTTATAGAAGGCATGGGTTTCCACATGATATACTAAAGATATATCCCTTTGAAGGCATTGTATGGCTATCATCTTGGTCACATTTTCATTATATCTCTCTGAAACTGCTTCTTAAATGGAAGTATTTTCAGTTATTAAGATCTTCTCACTGTTGTAACTCAATGCCCTCATTAAGTTTTGGTGTATATAATTACATTCCTACCACTGTGACTTGAGACATTGTTTTTTTTTTTATCAAAATTCATGCGTATACCTTCAAATACTTGGAACAATGATTTATGTTATATTATGCAATGAATATTACCAGTGTTTATGCTTCCAAATCATTGCATAACACTTGTATTATTTTGAAGAAATCCAAACAATGGCTTTTGATGTCTCTGCCTTATAGATTATTGTCCTTCACTTTTACCACTATCATTATTGTCTTTTTGAACTAACAGTCATAGGTTATCATTGTTGTAATGCCTTTTGATCTCCATGTGGACTATCCTCTATTAAGGATTCATGGTAGTGTTTTAAAAAAAAATGTCCTCTCGATCTCTTCATTATACAGTATTCCCTTGAGTGATGACTGTTATTTTTCTAGTTGTGGTTTCCTTATGACTCTTTTGAAAAGGCATTATATTTGTGCATCTTTTCTTATCAATGCAAACCCTCACTATGACTATCACACAGTGACTATGCCTTTGGAGAAATTACCCCATTATCAAACTAAAATTGGAGATTGATAATGCATTGAATGTCAATTGAGATGATTTCACCTTTAATGAGGATTCCCCCTTCTACTTCTTTCATGGCATAAGCTCGATCAATCGCTTCTAAGCTTTGTCTCCTGCATGGTTACTCTTTTCATTGGCTATGACTATCTTTTACAAGTTTATTGTCCTTTCACATTATAAAGGACTATCCTTCTATCATCCGCCAACAATATCCTCATAATGCCTCTCTTGGACTGTTTTTGCATTATAAATTTTGGAAGCTACAACACTGAGACTATCATTAAACTCCCTGGCTATGACATCATGCACAAACATCTAAGATACAAGCTCATGGCCTTATGATCTTTTGACTATTTAAATGAGTCAATGCTTGTAAACTTATGATATCATTCCATGATTGATGAATAGAATTGTTTAATTTTCCAAGACACTATGATTCCATTATGCATATATCTATTTCCTATATCAGTGAATACAAAACCCACTACTGTGAATGATAAATCTAACCCTGATTTTATCACACTGTCATGGAAGGTCTAACAAGCAAAACTTATGAAAGCACAGAATGATAGCATGCTGGGCTCAACCCTTGTGGGAGCCACATTTAATCCACGTGTTGAACAAAACATATTTAACCTGAAACAAACATGAAACAAACATGTTAGGAAAAACAAATGCATATTTTGGATGTGTTAGATGACTCAGTTGTTTTCTAGGACACTTTTAGTATGCATTTCTTGTTCAAGGTATATAGAGATCTATATATATATATGCATAGGTGTTTGTACATGTAAGGTTGGAGACTATTCTTTGCTCTAACATCATTGATCACTCAAATGTGGGCACTAGGACAACAAAGAAACCAAGGAAGACACAAGAAGACCTAGGCAACAATAGGGCAAGATAGCAAAACAAACCAGTCATTCAAGCAATGACTGGTCTATTTCCTTAGTTGTACATTTACTTCATTTACCTATCCATGTATATGTTTTTCTTTATCTACATTGAATAAGTTAGTCTCGCGGCTTATGTAAGACAATGTACACAACATTATCAATAAATATTACTTCTTTTTCAAAAATACTTGTATAAATCTTTCCTATGCTATATCCATTTGTTTAAATGTAGTAATTTGTCATTTATGTAATCTCCATATTTCCTTTTATGCATTTGAATATAATGTAGGAAATATTAAGAAATGTACCTTTCTTTAATTTGAAAACACTTAAACTCAATCAATTTGAGCAAGTAACAAAAATGGGTAACACCTTCATTGGTTGATCTTCATTATTATTCTCTCCTTCGCTTTTGAAGTGCACAAACTAAAAGGCTTAAGATGAAAATGGGGATAGTGAAAGGTTCAAGATGGTGGTTCAAGATGACAATTTCAATCACTACTAGTCATAATCACTTGCAAAATCATTGTTGGTCAATTGGCATCAAGAAGAATTTTGTGGTGTAAACCAAGTAGCTTCTAAAACAATAGCCCAAAATACAAGGTCAAAAAGAAGAGCAATGGAGGGTGGTACTCTTCCATGGTTGGGCATGCATCAGTCTCTCAATAACCTCAACAAGTTATAGATGGTAGAACAACATGCAGAATAAAAAACGTTCCAAAAATTAAATCAACCTGCTAGTAGGCCCAAACAAGAAATGGAGCAAACTAAGATCACCCAAGAAACAAGAGCTTAAACCTTGTTGTTCCAAAGGTTCCTCCTAAGGCTAGCCAACTTCCCTTTAACATTTTTGATTAGATGGAGAAGGCTAACCTAAATGTTACTATGTGGGAGGCTATATTTATTCCATCACAAAGGGATTCATAACAAAAATCTTTAAGAGAACATAAACATACAGGTGATGTACAAGAAAAGGAGCGGACTACTCCATCAAGCAGCCTGGTGCAACCCAAAGAAGAAGAGAACTCTAGAAAAATCAACAAGCCACCTCCCTTCTATCTTTTTGTAATTATTGAAAATCATATAGTACATAACTGTATGATAGATTTTGGGGCTAGTAGTTTTTTTATGCCTAAGGTGATTGTTGATCTCTTTGGTATCAAATTTGAACCTGTGTCTAAGGGGGTTTTACACCTTGATGGTGCTACTATCAAAATAATAGGAGTAATTAAGAACCTAAAATTGACCTTGCATGCATGCCTTGGTTGTGATGTGTAGCAAGATATTTCAGTCATTGACCTCTCTAATCTTTTTTCCATTTATTTGTCTAGAGATTTCACTGCTAAGATAGGTGGATACCTATCTTTTAACTGGTCTCATACATTATTTAGAACCAAATGTAGTACTAAAGCGACCATAAGGTCTAAGCCCATAGCAAAGTATCATCTAGAGCCTTACACTCCTAGTCACATAAATATTAACTACACATCAAGCTTGATCAAAAGGAGGAGTGTTCTATTCATGAACTTGCCACTCCTCTAGAGGAGGTCCTTGATTGTTTGTTGAACGAATGGGGAAATGCTTTATAATTTGACCCACTTACCATAGTTGAAGTGGAGACTGGTCTTGACACCTATTGTATTCATTAAAGAAAATGCTCCTATCCCAATCTCATAAAAGCTCAATAGGATCTAGGGGGATTGTGGAAAGTGTTTTTTGATGGATCTCAAAATAGGAATGGTGTCGATGCTGGTGTAATGCTAGTATCTCCAAGCAAGGAGAAGTATTATTTCTCTTTAAGGATTTAGTTTAGTTGCACTAACAATGTGGGTGAGTATGAAGCACTCATCCAAGGTCTTCAACTTGCACAAAAAAGGAACATCAAGTTTTTATAGGTATTTGGTGATAATGAATTGGTTGTTCATTAGGTCAGAACTCAAAGTTCAACTAAGAAAAATCTACTTAAATCCTCCAAGCATAGGGTTTGGGATTCAATAGAAGGCTTTGAGGGCTTTAACATCCAAATAACTATGAGAAATCATAATAAGCATGATTATAGACTTGCATCAGTTGGTACTCAGTTTGACATACCAACACATGTCACAAGAAAAATGGAGTAGCATATCGAGCTTGTTGTAAGGCATGCTCTCCCAAATAATCAAGATCATTGGCTGGTCTTTGAAAATGACCAATAAATAATGATTTTTTTGCAAGAGGAGGTAGAATTTTCTAAAAGAAATCACTTTAAGCTGGAAGATCAATATGTTGATCAAATTGTGCAACTGAGTAGCAATAAGCTACAAAATGGTCTCATTACCCTTGAAGGCATCTTCAGCTTAGATGACTAGCTACGGTAGAAAAATATGAACTTAGCTACAAATAAGGGCAACTTCAAGCCAATTGAGATTTCAAAGGGAAAGTCCTTAAACTTGGGAAAGGTATGCTTTGTTATTGAACATAAGGTTTTCATTTATCTTTGTAATAAATATAGTGATATGATTGCATGGACTTATGAAGACCTAAAAGGTTTTTCTCCAAGCCTTGCCCAACATACCATTGAATTGGACCCAGATGCCAAGACTCTAAGGTAGAAGCAAAGGCCTATAAATCCTAAGATTGAGCCTTCGATGAGAAAAGAGTTAACCAAATTAATTGAGGCTAGAATCATATTTCCCAGCAAGAATTCTTTATAGATGGAAATTTTAGTACTTGTTAGGAAGAAGAATGGGGAAATCAAGCTTTGTGTATATTTTAGAGAGCTAAATAGAGCCTCCCTAAAGGTTCATTATTCCCTCCCCTCCATGGAACAAATTTTTCAAAGAGTTAATGGGTCAAAAACAAATTATTTCTTGGATGGTTACTTAGTGTATCACCAAAAAAGTTGACTTTGACACGTTAATCTCATTTGAACCTCTGCCTATGGATTTTGGACCCTTTTCAGCCTCTTTTTATATCTTTCCAAGCCTTGTGTTGAAGTGTTGTAAGGTGTTGTAAAACATTTTCACACTCTCCTAGGCTTGTTATCACTTAATCAACCCCTTATTATGCTATAAGGATCCCTTAATACACATACATGTCCAACTTTAGTGTGTTTTGTGAGACAATCCCGACAAGAAACAATAATAATATTTTAATTATCGAAAAACATTGTAATTTTCCTAGGTGGACTAGGTCACCACCTTGGGCGACCTAGTCCCATGTGGCATAAATTTTAATTTAAACTTGATTTCTTTCGAGATTATTGTCTCTAAAACCCTAGGTTCGATGAGTATGGTGTTATTTCAGGCAAATTAGGGCATAACTTGTATAAATAAGCTTCAAAACCCTAATTCCTCATTATGCATCATTCATTTTTCCTCTCTCACACAATTTCACTCATCTCTCATCATTTCTTCTCCTCAAGCAAGCTAGGGTTTCAGATTCTAGGTCAACAAGACATCTCTTAAGAAGCATTTAATAGTTGAATCATCCATGGCTACAACTCAATATCTCTCATCATGACAAGGTAAGTAAATCCATTGCTTCACATTTCATTCTTTCTTAATTTGTTTCATCATTTGATTTAATTATCTACAAAGGGGCTTGACCAAGGCAAGCCCCCGTACTCTAACAATCACCATTTCTTCTTTCTCTTTGTGTGTGTTTATAGATTTAGGTGCATGGGAAGCTTGAAGATCATTCAAAAATTTGACCAAGCTCACTAAGTTCGAAGAAACCCTAGTTGAAGCTTGGAAGACTTCCACATACCAAAATCTTCACTTTCGGGAACGGATACTTGAAGGAGCAGGAAACACAAACCAAAAGCCTCAGATCCCATCTTCTGGTTCACATAAATTTAGAAGAGGACTAGGTCACCACTTTGGGTGATCGAGTCCCACTAAAGTTGATTTCTAGAAATCTTGGTAGATCTAGATACACTTTTGGCTGAAATGGGCTTTGAACCAGTTTTCCAAAATTTGCCAAAAGAAGGACTAGGTCACCCCACTTGGCACAAGTGTCCCTTTTAGCATCAACATCAAATTTGGCAACATTTCTAGCCTCTACAATATTCCAGGTGCATAACACTCTCATCCCTAACCTTCTGTTTTAGTTTAGTGTATATTTCTAAGGTTATCTTGTACATACTTGCATATCTCAATGCGTATTAAAACATAGTTACATTTCAATAGTTTTACATTCAATAGATAGTTTATTTCATTTGCAACACTTAGATAGACATATTTCACACACCTCACAAACCCTCACAACCCCCAATCAATCCAATCCCTCTTTGAATTAACACCAAGCATATCATTAGGTGAAAGAGAGATATTCTCCCATAGTTAGCTTTTCAGGTGAAAAACCCTAGAAGCTCATTGGGGGAATCATCTTTCCCTTATTGCATATGTTTTTGGTGGTTCACTTAGGCTACAATAAATTCTAGTCCAAGAATTTAGTCAACATAGGACAAAATTTACTACAAAGTGGGGCACCTATGCTTATTGTAAAATTCATTTTGGTCTAACCAAAGTAGGTGCCACTTTTCAGAGGATCATGGACATGGTGTTTCAAGGCATGTTTAGAAAAAAAAAATTGGTCTACTTGGATGATATCATAGTGTTTTCAAAAAAATGCAAGAGACCACTTCAGTCACCTTGAACAAGTATTTTAGTGAAACAAAGAAAAATATGATAGGGTTCAAACATATAGGGTTTTATGCTAAATTTGTAAAGTTTCACCAAAATTACTATAAATAGAAACAAAAAAATGGGGTGAATGAACCTACCTATTCTTCTATTTCATTTAGGAAATTAGATCCCCCAAGTTAAAATCCACTTTCAACCCTTAGGTGAGTGAATTCTTTGAGGAATCTTGCAATTTCCTTTGTGTGTGTGTGGCCTAAACAACACTTTTGGGAGATGAAAATAAAATAGGAAATCAACTCAAAATTGAAATGTAACACCATATCTAAGTAGATTAAACATAGAGCTAATAGACACAATTTATTTCATGCAAATCGAATGAGTGGAGGACACTTAAAACTAATCTCAAAAATAGTTGCAAAGTGTCTCTATTGGTTGCAAAGTGTCCTAAGATAACTTTATGAATGAAATGATTGAGCAGGGGTTTTGGGAGAAAGATTTAAAATACCAAATGTACTCATTCATGACATGTAAAAAGTGGATTTTTTAGATGAAGCATAATACTAACAAAAACAATTTATTTCATGTAGATCGGATAAAGGGAAAATCTTGTGTACCTGTTACAAAATAATGTTTCTAGAAGTCATTTGAGGACTCATTCACATATTGGTGAATGGTTCTTTGTTGAGATTTCTAAAATTAGTTTTTGGTTCCTCTACTTCTATGTCTACACTTTTGTCAGGTTTCACAGTCAGGCAGTCAGAAACAAATTTGAGATCCGAGTTTTCGTGAGATGACAAAAAAGGTGAAAACAAATGCAACTTTGCAACTTTTCACTTTTGAGATATTCAACTTTTCTTCAACCTACAAATTTGCAACACACAAAGAGAGGGGGAAAATTCTTTTTTGGGTGAATGGGGGTTTTCCTTGGTCAAAATGCGTTTTAATAATTAAACCTTGAATGAAATGAAACATGAAATGGAAGGAATGATGAATGAACAACAAAATGTTGCAACTCACCAAACCCTTGATTAAACCTTTGAAGGACTGAAATCTTGATGTTGATCTTGCTTGAAATGGCTTCAATGGATTTGGATCTTTATGCTTGAATATTGCTTTGAATTCTTGACTTGATCTTTGAAACCTGCATCACAATGTTAGCTCCAAAAACATGCATGATTGCAAAAGAATTTGACATGATGCTTGATATCTTGAATGTTGTAACAAATGCTTGATAAATCTGCCCTTGAATGCTCTTGACAATAATATTTTCTCTTGTGAAAGTTCTCAATTGTACTCTTGAAATCTAATGTTAATTTGATAAAATAACCTTGTATTTATAGACATTTATCCTTAATTTCCCGAAATTCAAACATTACAAGTTGACCTTTGAAGTTTGAATTTAGGATCATAAAAATGCCACCAAAAATATATTCAAAAATGGGTTCCAAGACTTAGGCAGGACCTATTTTCCTATGGGCGAATGGGTCTAGGTCCCTATTCCTACAACACACATTGCTCAATGTAAGTTGTTTTGTATTGACATTAATTAATGTCGGGTTTCCCCTTCAAAAAATGCAATTTATTAGGCTTGTAAATGAATTATAAGGCTTATTAAGGTCTAATTAAGCTCAATTAATTATGGGAGCCCTAAATAAGTGTGAAAGTGTAAATAAATACATTTTACAACACTAAATTAAGGCACAATTAAGTCCATTTTAACTAGTAGGGCCCAAACAAGAGAAAATTTAAATGGATACATTTTTCTACAGTATATTTAGCCCCCACTTTAGTGAGAGGATGACCCTACGTCAAACTCACACTAAATTAGAAAAATACATGTCAAGAGGTGTCCAAGTGTACAAATGTTAGTGAGATAGGATGAAAAAGATCAAGGAGGTGGTCAAGCCCCTAGGATCAAGATCCTATGAAAAACAAGCATAAGCACAAAGGGATACACACAAGGTGTATGATATACAATAGAAATACAAGATATACAAACATACAATGTCAAAGACTAAAAGAAAGAAAAAAAACAAGGGTGGATCAAGCCTCCATAGTCTATCCAACTCTATGTGGATTAGGCCTCAACTGTTTGTCCAAAAACATTCACAATCAGAACTCATTGTCCACTATGCAAATAACACGCATGCTCACACGAGCTAGTAGAACTCTAGTTATCCACTAGGTGAGCCTCCAAGGGTGGAAAATAAGATTCTTATTAGGCTCCAATACGATACCAAATCTATACCTTCGATAACTTCAATAAGGCACCACAAAACAAAACATGAACTTCTGGCTTCATAAGGCCGAACAAGTTGCATTATGCTAAGCACCTATGAACAAAATGCAAGGCACTATAGAACAAAAAAGTGTGTTATGCTTGGTGGCCATAAAAGGGTTCGAGCTTCACAAGGTTAGCAAGATACGTTATGCTAAACACTTATGAACAAAATGAAAACGGGATAAGACAATATAAGATATAGTCAAAATTTTCAAAATGATAAATGCCAATGTATGCCCCCACTTTAAAGAAATTTCTAAACACCATGATGTGATCAATTAATTTAAAGTAGCAAATGATCAATGCTAACAATAAAGAATACATGAGAGCTCATTTGGAAAGCCCTATGTCAAGCATATGTTTCCAAATGAAGCTATGTCATGAATAAGGGGTTGCCCCCAAAATGCAATGCTAAAGAAAGTATGTCACACACGAGCCAACTTAAGGCTTGCCATTTGCATTCCAAGATTGATCTTATATTGTGAACCCCTAAACCTGAAAATGCACAAGAACAACAAACATGTTAAATTGTTAGCTCAATATGCAAACAAGCATAAGAGATTCCCCATGAAATCCATCTATTAAACACTCAAATTAGGAAAATGAAGAACACAATACAAGAAAAACATATAAATCCTAATTAAGCAAATAGATTTAAGATCCCATGGGGGAATTGGTGCCAATTGAATGTTGAAATTGGCCCTTTCCCAATTCCTAAGTTGCAATGTTGAGTGATTGAGAAATGGTCAAATCTCCCAAAGAGATTTGAGCATAACCTTGTTACGAATTTTGAAGATGATGAATGCTTGAATGGTAATGGGAAAAATTAGCTCTCAATGTGAAAAGAGTAACTTTGCATGCAATTGTGGATGTTGAATGAGGAGAGAAGCCTCCAATTTATAGATTTGAATTTGGAAGAATGAAAGAGATTTGAGCAATGTGGGACTAACCTTCAATCCAATGGTTGGATGCCACATGTCATGATGTGAATGGTTGATGGTTGTGCACATTTTGGCCAAAGTGCCAATAAATGCATGTAGTTTGAATTTGAATTTTTGAAATGACTTGGTCAAGAGGGAAGGGAAATGAAGTTAATGTCACTTGGCTCAAGGCAAAGGACATGTAAGAGGCCTTAAATGCCTTGTTGGAAGGACCAAGTCCACTTGGACTTTTTGAATTCGAATTGAGGGAATATTCCCTTTTAATGCCATGTGAGAGAAAATAGAGAATCAAATAAATCAAAGTAATTGATTTATTGTGAAAGTTGCATTCTTTAGAGGATTTTAGTGAGAGGGACTAACTTAATCAAGGTTTTGATTAATTTAATAAAGAATTAGATGATGTGACAATTTAGACTCGAATAGATGAATTAATTTAAATCAGAATTGAGAGGAAATGATTTATTAAATAAATGCTTTGATTTATTTAATTAAGGAGGAACATGTTAGATTAAATCAAATAAGGTTTAATTTATTTAATTTAATAAGAGGACTTTAGAGATTTTAATCAAATAAAATGATTCATTTAATTAAATAGAACTTTAAGGTTATTTAAATTAAATTGATTAATTTAATCACTAGAGGAGGAAGACTTAATTAAATGAATAATGATTCATTACATTAAGAGACAAAATATGATGAAATTCTGAGAGTATGATTCTTGAGGAAATGATGTTAGTAATCAGGATCAAGTGTGTCAAACCGAAAATGTACATTTTCCATGTCTACATATATATACATGGAAGGAGGCCAACTAGCCCAAAAGAGGCAATGTCAAGTGCCATATGAGGACAAGGCTACCTAACCCCTTGCCTCACAAGGATAAAAGGTGAGCCAAAAATGGATGATGATATGTTGCTCTTTGTGAAAGGAAATTATGATTGCATAAAGCCAAGTTTATACCCTCATGCATGGTAGTGAATATTTTATGATACTAGAACTACCACATGACAAGGAGAAACAACTAATGTTATTGATTATAATAAGTAGACAAAGTATCAATTGTATACTTATCTAATGAGATATTCCCACATGTATCTACTAGTTCAAGATGCACCAAAGTTAAAGTTGAATTAGATGAATCTTTTGTAATAGTGTTGATATTAAGTGAAGGATTTTTTTATGTTTTTGTTTCTTTCAAGGGACAATAACCAAGACCACTAGTTGTTTCTTGTGTGTTAGGCTCTATAGGTACACATATACCTTGTTCTCTAGTACCACATCATTTTGCACTATAACCAAGTTGTTTCAAAATTTTATGAACTCTTCCATAAAGTTTTTCCATTTATTTTGGATTTGGTGGTTGTTCATAATCAACTTCATCAAAGTGTTTTGTGTAATTTGTTTCTTCTTATAAAGTGGTTGAATTGGATGCTTTCAAAGGTTCTTCAGAGTTTTGTTTTGACATTACCATCGACTCTTTTTCCTTGTCAGAATTTTTTGTTATGATCGTGTATTCTCCCATGAATGTAGGTGTGAAATCTAAGGAACCCAACCATCCTCCAATAACTTTGTGACTTTTTCAACGTGATTTTATTTTTATTTCTCTTGCACAGGTTCCACTTGTGTAGTTGGTTTCAATATTTTCAAAGGAATTTTTATGTCTTTCTCAGTGTGCAAACAACTTTCTAGTTTAGGGTCAACCCTGATTATATACACTTTGTTGTTGTAGAAATACTTCATTTTACAATTAAGGGTAGAAGGCACCCCATTCATTGCATGAATCCAAGGCCTACCCAAGAGAAGATTATATGAAAGATTATCGGGCATGACATGAATAGGAGTTTTCAATGTGACTTTTCCAACTAAAATAGGTAATGTGATCACATCAAGCGGTTATTTTCCTACATTATCAAATCCATGGATAGATAAAGAGTCTGGTTGTATTTAGTCTTATCCACACTAAGCTTGTACAAAATACTTATGCTACACATGCTAAGGGTTGAATTATTGTCAAGAAGGGTTCTCTTTATCCCAATCCTATTAATACAAGCTATTATCATGAAAGATTCATTTTGTTCTTATACTTCCAAATGAGGTAGTTCACTTTGGTGGAAAATAATGTTTGAACTCATTCCTGAATTATGGCTACTATATCATTTGGTTGCGCGTTAGAGGGGATAGGAACTTGTTTTAAATAAATTTTAAGCATGTTATGATAGCTAGGTGAGGCTTGAATAAGATCGCATAAGGATATCTTAGCAGGAGTATTCTTAAGTTGTTCAACAAGATCATATGCATTTCCACTATGTAAAGGCAAACGAGGAGCACTAGGCAAGATAGGTTGAGACAATCGTAATGAAGTAGGAATGGATTTTGGTTGCCTATTATTCTTTGTATTATATGTGTGAGCAATGGTATTGTAACTCAGTTGTTATGAAACATTATTACTATCAAGTTTCCTTGTAAAGTTCAAGACATATCCTAGAGCTAATTGTTTCATTTTAGGTGGTTATAAGATAAGCATGGGTTTGTTTTGAAATTGGTTTTGTTGTGAGGGTGGGTAAAGGATAAGAAGTGGCTCAAGAGATTACTTCAAGGGATATCTAATGTGCATAACCTCAAAAGACTTATCCTTATTTTTATTATCTTTTAGCAAAGGGGAGTCTAATGTTACCTCATCATCTTCATCTAATGAAGCCACATTACTATTGTCAATGTTGTCATTTTGTTGCACCATGATATCTTCCCTAGTAGGAGATTTTTAAGGAGAGGAAAAATCTATATGTTCATGACATTCAATTGTTGGATCTTCTCAAATAACTTCATCACAAGTAGGGGAGTAATCAATGGTTGGATTGCCTTGCTTATCAATGATGACATCCTCTTGTATCAAATCATTCTCACAAATAGGAAAAATAGGAAAAGTGATATTAGGGGATGTTTCAATGGTCTCATCCTTGTATCCAACAATGTCTTCTCAAGTCGGAGAGGTAGGGGTAGAGTTACAAATAGGATTCTCATAACTCTCATTGATTGGATATTTTAACAACAAAATATCTTCTTCACAAATAGGAGAGATATTGGGAGAATACCAAATTTGATTGTCATGATTGTCTACTATTGTATTCTCTTTCACTAAGACATTCTCATAAGTGGGAGAGATGTTCGAAGAACGGCTAACATGCTTGTTGATGAACTTTTTCTTGACATGCTTAGAAAGGTAAGATACTAGCATTGTGTGCCCAACAATGAAAAGAAATTTTATCCAGCTTATGTAATGCTTTAGGAATGTAAACAATGTGTACACAAAAATGAAAGTACTTTTATCCAACTTATGCAAATCTTCAAGAATATGAACATTGTGTACCCAAAAGTAAAAACTACTTTTATCCAACTTATGCAAAGTTTCAGGAATGTAAACATTGTGTACCCAAAAGTGAAAAGAACTTTTATCCATATTAAGTAAAGCTTCATATTTTTTATTCTTGCTTGCATATCATCCTGATGATGGATCATGGAGTGTGATCTAAAATGTTGATACAAAAATTTACACAATTCAATCCAGAATAAGAACACTTTATTTTTAGATCTGATGATTTTCACTATTGAAATGATTTTGGAATAAATTAAAATGACTACATTGAATGGATGTTTAGATGTATATGCATAAAATAGAAATTCTTGAAAATTTCCAGACTTAAATAGTGGGTTACCAGTAGATTCGAGAAGTGCAAAAAACCACAAAAATGCTCAAAAAACCTAGTTTTTAGAGGCCCTAAAGGACTCATTCGACTCTTTGTGCGAGGTTTTTTAAAATGAAGAATGCAATTTTTGAGTGATTATATGTGTTCTTTGTTCTAGGTCGCAGATTGTAACTTTTGTGAATTTTTTTTCTAGAATTTGATGTCTAAATGCAAGTGAAATTAATGACAAATAATGAACTATATGACACTTTTTGAAATGCAATTTTAATCCAATTTTCTTATTTAAGTGATTGAAAGTATGCTATTATGTAAATACTATGCAAAACCAATCTAACATTATGCAATTTTTGTTAAATTTTCAAATTTCAAATGAATGCAAAATGCGAGTTTACACCTAAAATACAATGCAACTTTATGCCAAATTTATAAACCCTAAATGCAATGAATTAATGCAAATCCTATATCCAAGGTTTGAATGCACTCGAAATAAAAAATAGAATGTTCAAATACTCGAGTTCACCAAAATAAAATAAAGAAAAATAGGATAGGGTTCAAACACATAGGGTTTTATATTAAATTTGGAATGTTTCACCAAACTTACTATAAATAGAAAAGGAAAAATGGGGTGAATGAACCTACTTTTTCTTCAATTTCATTCATGAAATGAGATTCCTCAAGTTAAAATCCACTTTCAAGCCTTAGGTGAGTGAATTCTTTGAGGAATCTTACAATTTCCTTTATGTGTGTATGTGGACTAAACAACACTTTTGGGAGATGAAAATAAAATAGCAAATAAACTCAAAACTAAAATGTAACACCAAATCTGAGTAGATTAAACATAGAGCTAACAGACATAATTTATTTCACACAAATCAAATGAGTGGAGGACACTTAAAAATTGTCTCAAAAATAGTTGGAAAGTATCTTGAGATAACTTTTTGACATAAATGACTAAGCAGGGGTTTTGGGAGAAATATTAAAAATACCAAATGCACTCATTCATGAAATGTAAAAATCAGTTTTTGTAGATGAAACATAATACTAACAGAAACAATTTATTTCATGTAGATTGAATAAAGGTAAAATGTTGTGCACCTGTTACAAAATGATGTTTCTAGAAGCTATTTGAGGACTTGTTTGCCTATTGGCAAATGGGTCTTTGTTTAGATTTCCAAAACTAGTTTCGGGTCCTCTGCTTCTATGTTTGCACTTCTAGATTTTTTCAGGTTTCACAATTTGGTAGTCAAAAATAAATTTGAGATCTGAGTTTCCATGAGATGACAACAAAGGTGACAACAAATGAAACTTTGCAATTTTGCACTTTTGAGATCTTCAGCTTTTCTTCAATAGGTACAAATCTACAACACACAAAGAGAGGGGAAAAATGTTTGTTTTTTTGTGAATGGGGGTTAGCCTTAGTCAAACATGAAATAGAGAGAATGATGAATGAACAATGAAATATTGCAACTCACCAAACCCTTTCATTCTCTTTATCGAATGTCTCAATCCTTCTTTATACAAAATGAAGGACTCTTATTTTTTATGGTCATAATTATGCTCAACCATTATTTTTTAAACCAACATTTCTATGATTATGATTTGACTACCACCAATAAAGATTCCAAGTTTCCACTACTCCATGCCAAGAATATGCTCCACTAGCAGTCATCAATTAATTCTTATTATGTCGATTGTATTTTAGGATTTTGTTTCTCACCATAACTACTGGCAATAACTTCACACTAGTCATCTATGCTCTTGCATCAGACTCATTAGGTAAGAAGTTTGTAAGCATAGTTCACAAATTTCAATCAATGATAAAACCACACATTTTGTAGCAACCTCCATTATTGGATTAACTATTTTTTTTTTAATTTCTCCTTTGCTTCTTCCAACACTTGGCTAGAATATATCCTACTTCTTTTTACCAAATTGATTCTTCATCTTTTTCTTCATTTGCAAAAAAATCATCAAAATTGATTAGACCATCATCTTTATTGGATTATGTAAACACTTTTACTTCAAACACTACAGATTCTACTCTTTCTTGATGTTTTCATTTGATGCCTCATCAAGGTACTTATCTTTGCATATTTCCATATTTATCAGCACATGCATATCCTTTAAAGACTAATTTGAACATCATGACTCTTAATCATATAATAGATGTTAGAGAAGCCATTTTACTTCTCTTCAAATTATTTTTTCACCACTTCACCTATACACAAATCAACATGAGAAATTATTATCTCTATTTTTTACTTGCTCCTTCCTTTTTTTCTTAGCTACAATAATATATTCATGTGAATAATCACATGAATTATCTAACTCATCAATCTTCTTCATATCAATTTCATGAATGAATACGAAGCCTTCACTAACCACCATTTCAACTCTTAAATCAAAAACCTTTGCAACACTTTTATCATTTGCAACTTTTAGTTTTTGAACTTTGGTTACCACCAAAATTTTATCTTCTTCATTATGCTTTGGTACGAGGAGTTCCTCTTCTTTGTATTTATGTTCCTCCATACCTACAAAAAAAATAATGTTTAGATAAAATAGGGTTTTAATCATCACCCTTCTCTACTACAACCTCATCCACTAATACATCCATGCCTTTGGAAAAAAAAAATCATTTGCTATCAAATTATTTTCCACTTTCATTCCAACTATAGGACATTCTATATCATTCTTGATCACATCTACTACATCTTCTCCATGTTGCATATCCTCCAACCTATCTAATATCGAATGGATGCCCATCATGATCTCAAGGGTTTTCTTCCTTCGATACTACTCCATAATTTCCCACTCAAATGACCTCTTAAATATTATCATCATAATATTTTAAAAATATATATTCACTCTCAACTATTTGCAACAAAATCATCGACATTAGGCAACCATCCTCTACCCAACAATGTTGTGAGAAGATGCACACTTTGTTTAAACCCACTTTCACATGGTGGAGGATATCAACACATATTCTACCTAACACATCTCTTGTTGGAGGACAACCAATACATTACTCATCCTTTTTATCTCTATTTTCACAATCACATCAACAATAATTCCTCAACACTCTTCCTAGTGAACTGTAAAATATGATACTAATTGATGTAGTCCAAGTTTGTGTACCCAAAATGGGTAGCCAATATAGGTAGACTTACAATATTCACACAAGTCAATTATTGTATCTAATAAACACATTCAAATCCAAACAATGGTGACACCATACTAAAAATATTACACCATTTGAATCAATACAAATCTTCTACACTACACAACTTACATGACAATAAATATTCATAGATTTTCTTTCACATGGTTCTCTCTTTTCAGTCATAAAGATGTAAAACATAAAAAGGGACTGACTCATCCTACAACACAACCTACAAAATTATTCTTCTTACATATGTTAGAACTCATTTTCGTATACACAACTTATTGAAACTATATCAAGCTCCCAAATTTTTGACTCTATGAAAATTAAAAACTCCATTGATACAATTTATTGTTGGATGCAACAAGATTATCAATGGGCATGTGCACTAATATGGGAGACCAAAAAGTGGTCACCCCAATTTTTGTTCCCATAAAAGAGAAAATATGATTGTATTATAATGAAATGCACTCACATTATAATGTTCTTGTGTTATTGTTTTCTTTGGATATTTCTCTTTCTTTTTCTCTTTCTCTTCCATTCAAATTATATAAATGAAATAAACTTAAAGTGTAAGAAATTAAATGTCCATATATAAATATCACTTATATAGTTTCATGATGTTTGATAATGGTTTCAAAATTCTAAGAATTATAATACAAATTCTAAGTTTTGAAAGATCTTATAATTTTTCAAACTTAGTCAAAATTTAGTAATCAATAGGTCAATTTTTTTAGTAATTAGGAGGTCAAATTTTAGTAATCAACAAGCTCTATCATCTTTCTCTCTCTATCCATCTCACTCTTTATATATCCCTTATACTCTAGACCTCACTTTCTCACTATCTCCATCCCTTTATCTTCCCCTCTACCTCTCTCTACCTCCCTTGAGCTCAAGAACTACCACTCTAGCTCTCTATCCTTCTCTCTCTATCTATCTCTCCCTTCGTCCCTTCTACCCACCCTCTCTCTAATTTTTTATATCTTACCTCTCTCCCCCTCTCTCCTCACTCTCTCTCTCCCTCAATCCTTCCCTCCCATCTCTCTCCCTTCGTCCCTTCTACCCACCCTCTCTCTAATTATTTATATCTTACCTCTCTCCCCCTCTCTCCTCACTCTCTCTCTCCCTCAATCCTTCCCTCCCATCTCTCTCCCTCCCTCCTTCCCTCCACCTCTCTCTCTTCCTCCCTCCCTCCCTCCTGCCTTCCTTTTCTAATTTCATCTATCTCATCTACCTCTCCATCCCCCCTTGTCCCTCTCACTCCCTCCTTCCATCTCTACTCTATATCACACTTATACCTCTCTACCTCTCCAACCCTCTCTCTCTCTTCCTCTCTCCCACCTTACCTCTCTACTTATGTCTATCTCACCTATCCCTCTCTACCTCTCCCTCCCTCCCTCCCCCTTCTCTTTCTCTCCATCCCTCTCACTCTCTCCTTCCCTATCTACTTATTTCTCTATCATCTATCCCTCTCTACCTCTACATCCCTCCCTCCCACATCTCTCTATCACTCTCTCCTGACTTCTCTACTTCCCTCCCTCTAACCTATCTCTCCCTCCCTCTCTCACCCCCTCTCTCCAATTCTTTCCATCTCACCTCTTTTCCATCCCTTTGCCTCTCAATCTCTCTCTCTCTTCCTTCATCCCTCCCACCTTCCCTCTCTACTTCTCTCTATCTCACCTATTCCTCTCTACCTCTCCCTCACTCCCTACTGTTGAACACCCAAAATACTAAGAGGAGGGTGAATCAATATTCTTTTAAACCATTTAAATATTTAAGCATTCATTCCACATAACATATTCAATTTACAATAGGAGAGGAAATCATGAAATTAACCATCAACATCGTATAGCACATGAACACTAGACTTTTACTTGGAAAAATCAAAGTGGGAAAAACCACGGTAAGGATTCACTCACAATATATTGTAAATTGTTATAAGATAATATAGAAGTGCTCATTGTAGGTAAAAATATAGACTTTATACACTTTATATTAATCTACACCAACTCTTTGCTTCGCTCTGCATTTGCCTTATACTCACACAATCACATCAACTAAACATATCATCACATTCATATATCCAAAAACACTGAAAAATATCTTGCATATATATTCGCTTCATCCATAAACACTTGCAACATCAATTAGGTCGACCTAATTAGATGTATCATACAAAATATATAAAGAATAACTTGTCATCTCATTATACACACATACACACTTCGTTCCAAGACACAAAACACATAACAAATAAAACTAGGTCTACATGGACCTATAATAGCTCCCACATAATGGACCAATACTTATTCAAACTCTGCAATACTCAAAACTCATTAGGTTGGCACTGATAATGATCTAACATCAAAATTCTCCAACTATTCATCTAGAAATTGACACACGGACCTCCAAACTTCATGCCACTTGGAATTCACACTCTACTAACACCTGTCAACATCTCTATAAATCTGCAAGACCAAATACCAATCCGCGAAGAACTGCAAATTCACCAAAACATGCACACTGAACTGGAAACCTCTCTTATTGTCAGATCGATATACTGTCATTCATAACTTCAACACCAGGATCCAAAAATATGTGAAACTTTAAAAATAAACTCCTTTAACATCCAAGAAAATTATATTAAAACTGCATAGCAAGATTCTACATAGCGCACCAATGCGGACCGAATTATTAGATGTTTTTTACACTATATTACCTATTCTAACACTTAGCCAAATTTTCCACTTCAACTATCTTCACCAAATCAAACCTTGCAAAATTGCACTTGATAATCATCTTCAAACATGCTCATGCTATACAAACTGGTTTGCACAATGATCTTCATGTCTGATCACAAATTTGACATCAATGTAAACATTGAATGACATATTGTACAACTTGCTCTCATACTCCATGCTCATTTTTCCAACAAACAAGTCAATGAAAAAATCCTTAATATTTCAAATATCTCCCCCCTTATCATTGATGGAAAATTCCTTAACTATCTCCCAAATCTATTCTCCCCCTTTGACACCAAGGGAAAAGAGCTCAAACTTTTGTTCTTCTCATATACTGTAACTTCCCCTAACTAATGTGTGTGTGTGTATACAAGAGAATAAAAAGTTGAAAACTTTAATAACTCCCCCTAAGGTTACTATCTAATAAAAAATACATTGGAAAATTATCCTATAACATCTACATATGTACACTAAAATCTAAATAATAAATTGAAATGCATAAAAAGAAAATTCAATCACCTAGAGGGGATATTTGACTCTTGCAGCTTCTCTAGGCGTGTTTCCCACTCCCGCTTCCCTTATTACCAACCCTTCTTGGCTAGGTTAAGCATTTTGCTTTGGGTATCCAACTCCATCAAAATTTCTTCACTATCATCTAGAGTTTGTATCAGATTTAACTTTGAATCTTTTTCAGTACTTAACAAGGCACTAGAAATAGGTATGAGCTTAGTGTTCGCTAGATCCCTGAGATGACCAAACTACATTATAATATTCTCCTTATGAACTTGTAGTTATAAGAATTTCCCATGAAATTTCTCTATTGCATACCTTGTGCTTCCATCCAAATCTTGTGTTAGATCATAAGCGCCAGAAGCTTTGTCAATGTGGGACGCAATTGAGCCCATCTCATCTTTTATGCTCTTTGTAGAGCTTGACCATTTCACGTAGAATTTAAATAACACTTTGGATTTTGCAACACACTCCTACACACCTTTTAGATTTGGGTGATCCCACAAAATTGGTTTACAATTAGTTTGAGGAAGGAAAAAATGCATTTTCAGAGGGAAAACACTTTAGGGGGTTCACTAGAAGGGGGGTTCGCTACAGACCCCCCTTTAATGAGTTTTTTTTTTTCCCCCTTCTGAAAAGGGAGGATCTAGTGATTCCCCCCTTTTTTTTCCCTTCTCCCCCTCTTCTACCAAATTTCTACAAAAAATTGTCTTTTGAAGCTCAGGTTGAGGATAAAAATGAAGGAAACTTCACAAACCCAAATAGATGATGGTAGTCCTCAGAACGAGCTATCCATCAAATATAATTTTAATATATTTTGGTTTTATTATATTGTTTTAGTTTAATTAAACATAGGTTTTTCAACGAAAATCAAACTCTTTGTTTTACACATGTGGAAAAATAGTACATTATCAAAAAAATCTGAAAAATATGTTCAGGCTAGGTATTGATGTCCTTGATCCAATTAAAAAAAAAAAGAATTTTGATACATACAAATAAAGTTATGTTGTTTACAATCTTCCTATGTCTAAATTTTAATTGGTTTGACTTCAAAACTTAATTAAAAAAATATTCAATAAAACACTATGAAACCAAATGAACTTGTTAGATATCGTAGTTACAAAGATAAATTTAAAAAAATAGAATTCTATCCTTCATATATTTAAAAAATTTATGTTGTTTATAGTGAGCATCACTCTTAAAAAATGTTGTTTACTAATAAAAATAGTTTTTAAAGTAGATGGAAAAATAAATGCAATCTAATTCAAAAATATATATATATATTTAGAATCTACAGAGAAAATGTCACAAATCACTAGTTTGCATCATCTTCAAATTCCTCATAGTTTAGTAGCTATAGGTGCTTGAAAGTAAAGATTTAGGTAAAACAATTTTGTTCAATGTCCAATTTGGCCAAAAATTGTAAACCAGTATTGTGGGATCACCCATTTTCTTGAAATTTTTTGTGTGTAGAGGTACACTTCTTAGTTATGTCCACTAGCCTCTTTTCATTCACCTTTTTATCTATTTATTTCTCTAATTTCCTCTTCAATCCACTAGAATACTCCTTTTTTTAATCAAGCAAAAACTTTAGATTATTAATACCAGATAAGGATCCATCAATGCTAGCACTGGATATGCTTTCTTGTAGCACCTTTACTACTTCATTAATAAGTTTTGTTCTTTTTTTATGTATTTGTAAAATATCTTTTTGGGTTGAGGCATGAAACACATCACCTAGTTGAAGCTTATGTAGAGAGATTTTATCCATGTACACTTTCCCCTATTGCATTGGAAGTTACAATAAGTGGGTGGACACTACTAGTTGAAACTGTAATTACATATTTAACAAGTTTTTAAATGAGCTTCTAGAGGTACTGGATATTCTCCAGTAATCTTGGCACCATTCTATGCAAACTTTTCCTTGTCACCAATATTAATTGGTGTCTCCACATCCTTCTTCTCATAATTACCAGATGCATCCTCATCCTTCTTCTCCTCGGACTTCTGCTCATCACTCTTTTTTGTATTTATAGGCACATCTTCACGAGTAGATTGAGCTTTGTTATCCAAAGGCATTTTTGTCTTTGGGTGGCCTTGAGAATCCTCTGCATTTGTCTTAGATACCGAAGGTGTGTTATGTCTTTTCAGTACATCCTCCTTTTGAGCTTCAATAGCTTTTTATTTTGTAGTGGTGTTATCTCCTACTAGAGGAGAATTATCAGTTACAACTTTAACTGCAATGTCCTCTCCAGTAACATTCTCCTCACTTGTAATGTTCTCTTCAAAAATTTCTTCCACTTTCAAAATATTATCATCAATATCCTCTTGTACATATTCTTCTCCAATCTCATGCTCATGTTGAGCATCACTATGTTGTTCTTTTGTAATGTTTACATCTAAAGCTAGTATATCAACTTGTATTTCTTTTTTGTCTAGTGTCATTCCTAATTTGTGTGCCAAAATTTCAACCTTCTCCATTGTCTCATTTTGGAGTCTTTCATGATCATTCTAATCTCTACTCATGAGGGTGGCCACCCTTTTCTTTTTTTGGAACTCCCTACTATACAACTTAGTCAATGTGGCTTTATTTTCTTTTGAGAGGGGTGCACTGATCTTTTCTAAAGCAAGAGTACATAATTTTTCCTCTTCCTCAATAGCCTCTTGTCTTCTGATATATAATATATTATTTAATTCTTAAGGCAACTACTTTTCAATATTCTTCATGTTAACTTCAAAAGTAATTATGTATTTTACAATTTCTTCTTCAATGGTGGCCTTTTCCACCTCATCTGCATTAGTATATAGAGAAAATGTTTGCTATAACATTTCATGTTTCACAATTCCATTGAACAGAGTATCCAACTTCATAGGGCTATGTGTGCTTATCAAGCCCTTATTATTTTTATTTTTCTTGTCTTACAGTGTCTTCTTCTCTTTGCTAGACTATGTTTTCTTTTTTCTCATATGAATCATAAAGGCTTGTTTTTATTTTTCTACTTCTTCCTCCTCATTGGTATCCACACTCGGTTCTTGTGATACATTGGGTTAAATTATTTTTTGGACCAATTATGGTCTTTCTTCTTCTTCCTCATCTTCCACATTTACTCCTAAGTATTTTTCTCTTGTAGCTTTTGTCTTCATTTTTCTTCTTGCAAGGCCTATTGTTTATTGTTCTACCAGAGCAACCTTTTCTTTTTCAGTCCCTTTTTATTGTTTCACAAGAGGTGGTTTCTCCTTTACCAAATCACTTGTGGATTCTTTTATTTTCTCCCCTGTAGTAGGCTTATTCCTAGAGGACTTTGGGGAAACTGAAGGAGTGGTAGTTGTTCTACCAGGTCTCATTCTACTAGATGAACCTCCCAAAGCATTAGACATAGCTTTAGCCTTCTCTATGTCCTCCTTTAGTCCAAATGCCTCCACAATTGTTGTATTCATCTTCTCAACTATCTTGCTAATTTGCATTTGTCTTTGGTCCATGTGGACTTTCATGGACTTCTCCTCATATGTTCCATACCTATCTTTAGAGGTGTTCCTCAATTGGCTCAACATATAATATCTAGTCCCTGCAATGTCTTCTTCTATGATCTCATATCCCATTTTTGGGATCCATATTGTCCTAGGATCGACATCCTGTATGATGCACTCATCTTTGGAAACCATGAAAATGAAATCATTCTTGTATTTCTCAACCATATTCCAAGGAATCCTCTCCCTTGCCTGCATATTATTCTAAAATATTTTAAAGAAAATCCAAAGGGATTCATCATGTGCCTTCACATCACCTATCCCTCTTAGGTAGTCTTTGATTTGGTGTGCTACTAGTTTGTCTTTCAACCGAACAATATTTTTTATATCTAGTAGCTCCCTCAAGAAGTAAAACAATAGACATATGATCAGTTTACCATACTTAAAAGGATATCTTGAATCATTTGTTTTATGCAAATTATCCATTAGTTATGCTCTTAGTAGATCACACAAATCAAAGTTTGTACCATTCACCACCATCTCATATGTTGTGTTTATTGTGATGGTTGAAATTGAATTCTCTCTATTAGAGAAATAGATTTTGTATTTGATCATCATTTCAACATACTTGACCACATGATTTATGATGTTCTTGATGGTCAAAGGTCTCCTGGAATAATTTTCACTAGTTAACTCCATGGCAACCTCATTCTTCACTGACTTAAGCAAAAAAATTGATTTGGTTGAACATAAACATGTAACAACCCTAATCACTTCCTTAGTAATAATGTTGAGTATATATGTCCACACAAATTTAGCATGAATTCAGCTTAGGGTATATCTCACCCAAGCATCATCATGTCAAAAGTTAGGAAAACCTTGCCAAACATCGAGTTTCTTTGTTATCAAATTTTGGTATTCATGTTTCAATGCAAAATCATCATCGGTGAGTTCTTTCACCCATACATCACCTAACTTCAAGTGGCCATACTCTTCCAACTTCCCATGAATATAAATTACTTATATCTTTAGTGTGCAAAACACCATACAAAACCCTTGAAAATGTGTCGTCTAGGTTGGTCTCCATAGACATATTAGGATGTTTCTTAAACTTTGGTTAGGGTTATTTTGAAACTTCAACAACTCTTGGAGTAGCCATTTTAGCTATTTCAAAACACTTTTAGAGAACTAGGGAAAATAGAAACTATAAATACCTTTTAGAATGCTTTCTAAATAGGGTTTAGCTTGTACCAAATCTCAATGCTTCAATCACTCCACTTCACTCTTTGTCTACTCTTCACTCCTTGAATGTTCATTTGTGAATGAATTTTGACTAAGTGAAATCCCTTATAAACCCTTTAGAAAATTAGCCTAATTCGCATTGAATGCTTCAATCAATAAAGCTAATGAAGCCTAACTATATGCATAGTTAACTTCAAATGCTCCAAAAAAAATTGCATCTTGATATTTTCTACTGGTATTTTCTCCTACAGGTCAAGCATATTGACCCATACCTCATATCCATGTGTTAAAACATTTGTATGCATAGTCAACTTCAAAATCTCTCAACTTAGTTTTTAGATGAAACATCTACACCAAATGTTGGTACAGACTCAATCTTAATCTCTATCTCTTCCTTCTTTTTCTAAAACTTATTCATCTCCTTCTTTATCTCCGTTGGATCAATCTTTTGTGTTGGATCATTCTTCTTTACCGAATTATCCTTCTTCATATTTTTGATTCTACAAAACTTAGAGATGTGTCCTGGTCTATTGCAATTATAACATATGGTATTCTTTTGAACTAGCTTGCTTCTATTAACTCTAGATCTGTATTGATTAGTGTTATGCCCAAATCCATTGCATGTATAAAAATAGCCATTGAAATGTTGGACCATTCTACCATTGTTATAGTTATTCATCACTTGATTTTTGCATTCACTAGCTCTATGACCAAATATTTTGCATGTAAAACATTGACCAAAAAAATATGGAACATTTTGATTCATTCTACTTCTACATTCCATAGCCTGATGTCCAAATCTATTGCAAGAATAACATAAACCATTAAAACATGGGTACCTTTGTGCATTTGGTTACATGATTGGTGGTATTTTGATTTCATTCCTTTGATTCTGGATTTTCTTGTCATTGCTCTTCTTGCCTTCAGTCTTCTTTTGTTAATTGTTCTTCTATTCTGCTTTTGAACTTTCACTTTTTTCAAACCCTAATCCTTCTTTATCTTTGTAAGCTTTCTGATTAAAAATTATCTCACCGAGAATGACATAAATCTTCTTGAATTTTTCATGATGACCCTTTTCTTTTTCAAGATATGATCTTAGATTCACAACTTCTTGTTCAAGCTTTGAGCATTCTTTAAATTTTCTTTTCATTTTTGGATTCAAGCATTCTTCAACTCTTTTTCCTTTTTCAACTTGAACCTTCAAACCGGTAATTGTTTCATTTGCTTGCTTCAACTGCTCGCTCACCTCCTTAAGCCTTTCTCTAAAATTCTTGATTTATTCTCTCAATTTTATGATGCATTCATCTGCTTCTTTGAAATTTTCTTTCAAATCTATATTTTCACCTTCAGTTCTTTCTAAATATTCAAGATATATTTTGAGTTCTCCATTCATGTCAATCATGCAATCTTCTTATGTAAATCCAACAATTGGAATCTCTTCCAGAGGAATAGGAAATCCTCTAACAACCATGTGTTCAACCTCCAAGATCTTCCCCAAGCGATTAAGCTCATACCAATTGTTGAACACCCTGAATACTTAGAGGGGGGTGAATTAGTATTCTTTTAAACCACTTAAACATTTAAGCATTCATTCCACATAACATATTCAATTTAAAATAGGAGATGAAAGCATGAAATTAACCATCAACATCACATAACACATGAACACCATATTTTTATGTGGAAAATCCAAAATGGGAAAAACCACGATGAGGATTAGCTCATAATATATAATAATTGGTTATAAGATATTACATAAATGCTCACTGTAGGTGGACTCACTGTCTAAGTGGAATCACTGCCCATTGAAAAAAAAAAAGATAGAATACATTGTGGCACACAACTAGGATTTGAATTGTTACTGTTGCATCTATCATATGCATGAATTACAGTTCTAATGAAGCTCAAAATGCAAAATTTATACACTCCATATCAGTCTACACTAACTCTCTACTCTACTCCACATTCACCTTATAAAATTCACATCAATTAAACATATCATCACATTCATATATCTAAAAACACTGAAAAAGATCTTATATATATATATATATATATATATATATATATATATACTTCATCCATAAACACTTACAACATCAATTAGGTCGACCAAATTAGATGTACCATACAAAATATACAATGAATAGCTTCTTAGCTCATTATACAAACATACACACTTTGTGCCAAGAAATAAAAAACACATAAAAAATAAAAATAGGTCTACATGGACCTATAATAACTCCCACATAATGGACCAATACTTATTTGAACTCTATAATACTCAAAACTTATTAGGTTAGCACTATTAATGACCTAACATCCAAATATACCAACTGTTCATCTAGAAACTGACACACAAACCTTCAAACTTCATTCCACTTGGAATTCAAACTCTACTAACACCTTCCAACATCTTTATAAATCTACATGGCCAAATACCAATATGTGGAGAAGTGCAAATTTACCAAAACATGCATACTGAATTGGAAACATCTACTACTACCAAACCGATATACTATCATTCATAATTTCAACACTAGGATCCAAAACTATATGAAACTATGAAAATAAACTCCTCTAACATCCAATAAAATTACATTAAAACCACATATCAAGATTCTACACATCAAACCAATACAAAATCAATTACCAGATGTTTTGTACATTGTATTACTTGTTCTGACACTCAGCCAAATTTTCCATTTTAATTGTCCTCATCAAATCAAACCTTCTTACAATATTTCACTTGATAATCATCTTCAAACATGATCAAGCTATACAAATTGGTTTTCATAATGATAATTATACCAAATCACAATGTTGACATCAATGACAACAATGAACTACATATTGTACAACTTGCGCTCATAATCCATACTCTTGTAGCCAAAAAACAAGTCATTAGAAAAATCCTTAATATTTCAACACCTACCTCCCCCTTCTCTCTCTCCTTCCCTCTCTCCTCTCTATATCACCTATCCCTCTCTACCTATTCATCTCTCCCTCCTTCTCTCACTCTTTTTTTCCTCTCTCTCCTTCCCTACCTCACTCTATCTCGCTTTCTCTCCCTCTCAATCCCTCTCTCTCCCTACTCCCTCCATCCTTCCCTACCTACTCTCTATCTAAATACATTTTTCTCCTTCCATACCTCTCCTTGTCTCTCTTTTACAACCTCTATCTACTTATCTCTTTTTACTTAAAGAGAGATGAATGGAGGGATGGAGAGTAGAGATATAGAGAAGTAGAGATGGAAAGAGGTAGAGAGGGTGAGTGGGAGAGATGAGGGAGGGAGAGGTAGGTAGAGAGAGGAAGATGAGAGATATAGAAAAGTGGAGGGGGAAGGATGTAGGAAGTGAAAGATATGGAAGGAGAGAGAGAGAGGTGAGATAGAGAGAAGTAGAGAGAGGTACACGTGAGATGGAGAGAAGTAGAGAGGTAAGGAGGGAGAGAGGGAGAGAGGGACAAAGGGAGAGAGTGGTGAGATAGAGAGTAGAGAGGGAAGGACAAAGAGGGGGAGAGGGAGAGAAAGTGGTGAGATAGAGATAATTAGAGAGGGAAGGAGAGAACAAGAAAGAGATAGAGGGAGGGAGGGAGAGGTGGAGAGGGACATGTCAGAGAGAGAGAGTTATTGAGCTCGAAAGAGAGAGAGGTAGAGAAAGGGATGGACATAGGGAGAGAGGTCTAGAGTGAAAGGGATATAAACAAAGTGAGATAGATAGAGAGAGAGGTAAATATTATGAGACTATTGATTACTAAAATTTGACAATCTGAAAGATTACAAGATCCTCCAAAACCTATAATTTTCATTTTAACTCTTAGAGATTCAAAAACATTCTCAAACATCCTAAAACTATATACATGAAATATTATTTAGAGTATAAGAAATTAAATATCCATATATAAATGTCTCTTTGATTGGAAGAGAGAAATTTCATGAATATAGTTTGGTCGAAAGAGATAAATTTCTAAAGCAAACAATAATGTGAGAGTGTTATAATGCATTTGTGTTATTGTTTGCTTTATAAATTTTCAATCCTTTCGCTTAGATTTGCCTTGGGATTCCAATCCAAAGGTTTGGAGTGATTTTTCAACATACAAAGATGTGTTTTTGTAAATAGAAAAAAATGATATAATCTCAAGCATGCTCCCCATCAGGTTTACACGTGTTTCAATGCCAAGTCAAAGAAATACCATAATAATGTTAGCTCTCTCTTAGCTTTCTAACCATGTAATTTTTTCATGTTGTGAGCATGTTAAGGTTTTCATCTTTAATTTATTTTTTTAGTTTGTATGTTTTTTTGTCAAAAAATACTATGTGGTATTTTTTACTTTATATTTTTAAATTTTCATCAAAATTTCAAATAAATTACATTTTTAGAAACTAGACTCCATCCTAGATGAATTCATTTTTTATATTTTTTTATCATTTTTTCAAAAAAATTAGGGGGGGCATGCTCAATTTTTTATTTTTTACGATGTGTCCACTTTGAAATTTAGTAAAAAATATATTCATTAAAAAATCAACAAAAAAATCGAGCATAAAACACATGGTGTTAGCTAATTTATCACAAAAGCGATTTTTTAAATACTAAAAAAAGTTTAACTTTTTAGGGGGGCCACACCAGACACTATTTTATAATTTAAAATAAAAAATAGTACCACTTTGTGTGGCCCCCCTTTTTGAACCCCTTAATCTTTAACCGTTAAAAAAATTAGTAGTTTAGAAAGTAGATTTGGAGCACTATACTCTTGCTTTTATTGCATCTTCAAATTTTGAGTGTAATTATTTTCACTTTATCATCCAAGATCAATATTTCCCAATTTTAGAAAAAAAGTGGTCGCTTAAGACCCCTTTTTGGTCCCCCATATTTGTGCACTTACCCCTGTAGAAAAACATAATTCCATAGACTCCTAATGCTAACATAAATCTCCCTAAAATGACTTCCTAAATCTTTCTTTTGACAAAATTCATCCAAACCACTTCCTAACTTTCTATCCCACTACCTTCTCTTTATCAAATGCCTCAATCATTCTTTATAAAAAATGGAGGACTCCCATTTTAGTAGGTTGTCATTATGCTCAACTATCATCTTTTAACAAACATTGCTAAAATTAGGATCTGACCGATGCCAATAAATATTCCAATTTTCCACTACTCTACGCCAAGATTATCCTCTACTAACTACCATCAATTAATCTTTATTATGTTGATGATATTTTTGGGGATTTTATCACCATAGCCACTAGCAATAACTTCATAACACTCTCTCCTACTTACGTCTAGGTTTAAATTAGTCATGGGCTAGATATGCTCCTACAAAATTCAACAATTCAACGATATTTGAGATTTTAATGCTTTTGGATGGGCTTCATGGTAGACTATCAAATAACATTATGGGTTGAGAAAAAAGTATAAACAATTTTTTATATTTGTCTAGTCATTAGTTCTTCTAAATATTTTTATGAAATTATGTAACCCTAGGGAATGCAACTTTTCTTTAAATATTGGATATGGTTGTTCTTTAATCATTTAATTTATCTTCCTTTGAGAGAAATTTATATTTAGATCCTTCCTTGTGGCCTCTCACTCCTCACCTCAACCATAAATGGAAGTACAAATTTAGACCAAAATGAGTTCTAAAATTTGAAAATCAAAATTTGATTTTGAATCACAAATGTTGCCTTAAAAAATTCTACTTTACAATCTGTTTGTTGGGGATAGATTGAAATGTATTATGGTTTAGCTAGTGAATCACCTTGTTTTTGTATGCATCGAGAATATGAAGCATATATCATGGGACCACTCCTTTGTTAAGAAATAATGGACTACTATTTAAGAGACTTTCTTGCTATTTTTCATTATGAGCTAGATTGGAAAAAGGTTATTTTTAGTTTTGGTTTGCATAATAATATGATTGTTGATTCCATCGAATAAGTTTCTATGTTTATAAGTGTTGCTCGACATGTGAGGGATTCAATTCCATAAGTCTTGTTATGTTTTCATTGTTTGTATTAACATGTCTCAACCTTATAGTCCTAACATGATTAATTTTAATGTATTATTGTATTATTGTATTATTTAATTGCCTATAGTGTCATGTCATAAATTGGGACCCACTGACTTGGTGGCATCCATGTTGGAGGTGACTAGATGACACATCATCATCTCAAGTGGAGGTAGGTGTCCCACTTTGGAACCTTCGACTAATGAAAATTGTTATGATGTGTCATAAGGAATCTTTGTGCATGGAGAAAGTTGGGACCCAAGTTGGGTTATGATAGGTTTTAAGAATCATATATTCTTGGTCAGTTATGATGGATCCTCTTACAACTACATGATTATTGTGAGTATGGAATAATTTATGACAAATTTTATGATGGTTGTAAGGAATCTATCAAAGCTATTATTAGCATATTTTGGGCTCCCAAGCTTGAGGAGGAAGAATCAAATATTATGGCGATTGTAAGAGGTGTAAGGGAATATTATACATGTATCAAAATCCTATGTATGGAATGGGAGATTGTGACATGTGGATTTGTATGCCTATCCTCTTCTAGATGCTTCTCTTAGATTATGTCTCTCTATTTATCATATGCCTTGCTTTATAGAATGCATAGTTTCTTTGCAGGTAATGAAGTGTTTCTAGATTGACTCTAGGAGAGTTGTTTGTTCCAAAACACTTGTTGAAAAATCTTTATACTTGGAGTTGAATTGTAATCTCTATTTGATATAATTCAAAAGCACTATGCTTTTGGAGAGTGGAGTTTTTACCCAAAATGGTTTTTCCCACGTATATTTAGTGTTGTTTTGTTTATGTGTACTTGTTGTCCTATCTCTTTCTTTCTATGTGATTCATTTTCTATAACTATATAAGGTGTTAGTAGATTTTTTTTGTAACTCTCCCCTACTTAGATTAGTGTAGGAAGTTTTTTCGCTCACCCAACTTCCTTTCAGTTGGTATCAAAACTTGGTCAACATTGATTCCTTTATTGGGTTAGAAGGGATTTTTGAGTTGATCTTTGTTTCAATGGGAGTTTTGAAGAAGTTCATTTTGTGACCTTATTATAGACAAGATATGGTAGGAAAATCTAGAAGAATTGAGATGGAGAAGTTTAATGATGATAATTTTGAGCTATGGAAGCTCAAGATGGAAGATATGCTTGTAGATCATGGTTTATTGGTTGATGTTTCTAGAACCAAATAGACATGCATGAAACAAGAATACTGGGATCTAATGGATCAGAAAGCCAAGGGTCTAATTAGACTCTATGTGGTTGATTTTGTTCTCCTAAATGTTCATGAAGAGAAGACCTCTACTTCTTTAAGGAAGAAACTTGGAGATATTTATCAGGCTAAATTCCTAGTAAACAAGTTGTTCCTGAGAAAGAAAATGTATTGTCTAAAGATGGAAGATGGATGATCAGTGGAAAATCATTTAAATGCATTAACATTTTTATTTCTCAACTAGGTTTCATTGGAGACAAGATTGATGAACACGACTGTTGCATGCTCCTATTGTGTTCTTTACGGACTCATGGGATCACCTAGTGATGGGTATTAGAAGCACACAAACGACTTTCAATATGGATGAGGTGGTTACTTTATTGTTATCTGAATAAATACAAAGAAATTCTTCTGAAATGGCCAAGGAGGTCCCTGCTATTTGTGACAAACCAAAGGAAAAAGGAAAGAAAATAAGTTTGTCTCCAAGAAGATCTAAGTCTCCTAGTAAGAAGTACAAGGAAAAATATTGGAACTATGGAAAAATTGGTTATTTTTGGAAAGATTGTAAAGAGAAGGAAAAGAAGATAAACAATTCATTCTCTGATTTTGAATCTAATAAATCTTCTCAAGATGAGGCAAAATCATTTTTTTCAGCCTTGGAAACCCATGCATCAGAAGATGTGTGGTTGCTAGACTTGGGTGATCTTTCCACATGACTTCTCATAGAGGATGGTTCTCAAAGTATGAGGAGTATGGTGGTGGTAAGGTGTATTTGGGTGACAATTGTCACTTGAAGATTTTTGGATATGGAAGAGTCAAAATTAGATTTCTTGATGAAAGAGTGAAGGGGATTGAAAGTGTCTTCCACATCTTGGCTTTGGCACAAAACTTGATTTCTATAAGTAAACTAGATGATTTGGGACTGGAAGTTGTTTTTTCTAGTGAATGATGCAAGATGGTGAGAGGAGCTATGGTGTTCAAGTTAGAACCTTGTACAAGTTGGATTCATGCACAATACAATGCAATAGTTCTTCTAAGATACTAAAGAAGAGGCCTTTGGATTCTTTATCCTCACAATTAGATTGTGCAGAGAAAAAGTCAGTTGCAGCGACATTTGGTGGTCATGCATTTTGGGTACCTAAGGGTTCTCATTCCATGGAAATGAAGCTTCCTATAAAGAAGACAATGCTATCGAACCAATGAATTAGTCACATAAATGAGAAGGGTCTTAGAACCCTGAAAAATAAGAGCCTTGGTGAAGGCCTTGATGATTGCAATCTCGAGTTTGAATTTTGTGAATATCATGTTCATGGAAAACAACACTGTGTTTCTTTTTACTCTAGTTCTCACAAGTCTTCTAGGGTTTTGGACTATTTTCATGTAGATGTGTTTGTTCCTATGAATTTTCCTTCATTATCAAAATTTATATATTTTATTTCTTTCATAGATGATTATTGTAGAAGGATGTTTGTTTATTTTCTCATAAGTTAAGCTAAAGTCTTTAGTTGGTTTAAGGAGTTTAAGGCCTTAGCAAAAAATCAAACTAGTAGAAAGATTAAGTCTTTGAGGACTGACAATGGTGGTGATTTTTGTTCGATGGATTTCGACAAGTTCTATAGAGTACGAGATTGAAAGACATAAGACAACTCCATAGACCCTACAACAAAGCTGAGTTGCAAAAAGGATGAACATGACATTGATGGAGAGGCTAGGAATATGTTGATTGGTGTTGAACTTGAGAAAAAGTTATGGGTTGAAGCGGTAGCCATTGGATGTTATTTAATCAATAAATCACCTACATTAATGCTTGTTGGAAAGACACCCATGGAGGTGTGGTCTAGTAAAAATCCTTCGATGAGAAATCTCAAAGTATTTGGTTGTGAAGATTACACTTATATTATGATTGAGAAGAGATCTAAGTTGGAGAACAAGGTAGTTAAGTGTATCTTCTTTGGATATGGTATTGGTGTGAAAGGGTACAAGATTTTGGATCCAAAGGCTCAAAAGCTTATCTACAATAGAATTTATAGAGAGATGAAACCTTTCAATATTGAGCTATAGCCAAAGAAAGAGGAGAAATAAAAGAAAGAGGTAGTTTAGATTCCACTTACTTAGATGAAAGATGAACTACACACTCCTATTGGACTTGATGATGAGGAGAGCTCAATCAACTCTGAAAGTTTTGAAGAAGAAGAACCTCAACCTCAACAATTGAGGAGGTCTACATGAGTTAGGAAGCAGCCAAAAAGGTTTGGTTATTCATTATTAGATTTGAATTGTATTTTTTCTTTGATTACTAATAATGATGAGATTAGGGCTATTAGAGAGGCTATGGATGTTGGATGTTGTGGTTGTGTTTTTGATATTTGGTTGTCATTGATATCAAAACTATTAGCATTGATGACTCTGAATGTTGTATATGTCGAGGAGATTGAGAAAATCAGAATAAATATGTTGCACAGTCTGTGAAGTTGTGAAGACCAAAGTGGTGGAAAGTTTTGTACGTTGGTATTAAGAAGGCACACATTAATGGGTATGTTTTTGAGCCTATCTAGTATGTTTTCTGGAAGTTTCAGAGGTACGCATCAATATTGGAGAAAGTTATGAGTTTTTGAGTTCCTACAATTATTCTGTTACTGTAGCAAGTGTTTTTGGAAGAAGAGAATTAAATTTTGGTAAATTAATTTTTTGTGTATGCTCTTGAGATTTGTTATGCCCATTTTGCACACATGCCCCATTTAGAATGGGGACCCTCTCTTCCCTCTTTTCTTTTCAGGTTCTTTCTTTCTTTTTGCTTTCCCTCATTTTGCGTGCCCATTTTTGTGCCTTAAAAGGGGTCGATGCATTCCCCATTGCAATATTTTAAGCTCGACCAAATTTCCCTTTTGTCAAAGTTGCTAAGTCTTGGGTAACTCGGGTTTTCCCTGTCAAAATGTCATTTTGGTGTCTGTGGCAATTTCCGGATTTCCTATTTCGGATTTCCTTCTTCGGATTTCCCCTGCCGGATTTCCTGTTTCGGATTTCCTCTTCCGAGTTTCCCCTTCTGGGTTTCTTATCGAGCTCTGTTGTTTCGACGGCTGTTGTGGGACGTCCTTCCGGCCACCGGACCCCGGATCTCCCACCACCCCTACTTTTTTTCAAGTTCACCAACCTAACCTACCGTCGTACAAGGAATTAAATGAAGCATTAATGGCGAGTTTTTGCTATAGAATCAAATTTTTTGGCTGTCATTATCAAATGCTCGAGTGATTGAGAAGGTTGGAAAACTCTCGGTGCCCAAGTTATTTTCCATCCCAAATTTTGAGTGCTTTTCCGTCGATCCTCGCGCATTCGACAGCTTGTTCTTCAAGATTTCGAGGTAGGTTTGTCGTCCATGCACCCTCCTTTTGTTTTTTGTGAATTTTTAGATTTTGGCAAGGAAAAAATGTAAAATGAAACTGAAATTAAATAAATCCACACCCTGCACACAAAACCCACCTTTTAGAAAACCAAAATTGATCGCCAAATGGCCGGAATTTCGATCTGAAACTTTACCGTGTTGTGGTTGTTCTTCGAAACATCGTCGGCTTCTTCTGGGCCCGGGTCTTCTCGTGGATGTTTATGGCATTATCGAAAATCCGAACTTCCGAACCCGCTTCAGATTCCTACCTTCGAAATTCTTGTTTTGGGATTCCTTTGTGTTTTCGCCGTTCTAAACTACCCTCTCCGAGCGTCTTCCCAACCTCCGGGGCCCGAGCCCTCGAGCTCCGTCCGAACCTCGATAAATTCATCAAAATTGACAAAATGTAACCCTTGGAAGTCCCCTCTCAGGATTCCTTCTTTGGAATTCTGTCCTCGGGATTTTGTCCTGACTTCGCCGTTCCAAATGGCCTTCCCTGAGCAGCTTTCCGTAACCCAATTCCTAGTTCCTCGAAAGACCTCAGACTCCCAGTTGGAATCCCTCGATCAAATTCTCCCAGACCCTATCCTCTGGAATTCTGTTCCAAGAACTTCATCTTGTTTTCTCCGTTCCAAACGGCCTCCATCTTGCGGCTTTCTGAACTCCATTTCCCGGTCGCAAGGTCTTCTACTTCCCGGTCCAAAATCTTCAAATCCAACCTCCTTCCTTCGACTCCGACCTTCGAAATTCCCTTCTCGAGATTTCGTTTTGTTTCCGCCGTTCTAAACGGCCCTGTCCGAGCATCTTCCCAAATCCCAGACCCGGGAGTTATTTATCTGAAACCTGAATCTAGACCTTTTTCTTTCGACGCTTCTTCCAGATTCTGAACTCCAGAATTCCCTTCTCGAGACTCCATCCCACCTATGCCATTTTAACAGCGAGCTCGGGACAGCTTCCCAACCCACAATTCCCAGTGCTCTGTTCGCCGTCTGCTTGTCCCGAGCATTCTGACCGCTTCCGGGAATTGTGTTCCGGATTTCCTCCCTCGGACTTTCGTTTCCATTTCGTCGTCCCAACGTCAGATCTTTAGCTACTTCCCAGCAACGGCAATTCGAGACCTGGATTCTGACGCCCGAAATTATGTGTCCTCTGCGTCGTCTCAGACAGCTTTTCTCTAGATGATACCCAATGTGCCAAACGAGGGATCAAATGACCTCCAAATCCAAAATGGATTTTGACCCACTTGCTAAAATTAGGTTTTCCTCCGCCTATAACCTCAAATCTTTGAATCCAACCTCTGGAAGTGCCTATGGGAATTCCATTCTCATTTTTCCCTTTCGAATGACATTTTGCCAAGGGAATTCCGGCCCAGGAACTCCAGATCGTTTGCACTACTTTCTAAATCATGAAGTATCTAGTTTGCATTATTATTGAATATGAATTTTGATTGTCAAAACTAATCTTAATATACAGGGATTTGTGGATGACCATTTTGTCAAGCTCATCATTACTAATTCACATCTTTTGTGCAGGATTTATGGAATCCGCCGTCGAGACTTCCGGTGCTTCCAAGAAATGGAAAGGAACAACCAAGCCACCAAGAGGCGAGGAGGATAGAGACTTAATGAAATACAAGTTCCAAGGGGTCCCTATTCAATCCAAAGATTGAGGCCATACTCGCATTACCAAGCGATGTCTGGGAAAAGGAACTCACCTTCAAAGATGATGATCACTGGCTAGTTGACACCTGGAAGAGAGATTTTGATCATCGGAAGAGGAGGCTTGAGAAAATCTTAGAGAGGATAGTGCCAGACATTGAATGGGCAAGAGATTCTAGTGAGGAATGTGCCCGATACCTCAAGATGATGATGGAGTATGAGCTACCTGCGACCAAGATTAATCCTAAGAATATAAAGCCCCACTTCTTAAAGATTATGGAATATGGGATGTCCGCTGAGGTCTCCACCGAATTCATGTGCTTCGCTGCCCCAAGCCTTTATGCAGTCGAAACTTTTCAAAGGAAATGCTGCTAAGTATGATGATGACTGGAAGAAGCTTGGCAACAATTCTCAAGAATGGAGTTATCAAATTATGTGATTCGACATCATGGAGTTGGATAAGTTTTAGTCCCTGATCCTAAGCTTCATGGAGTATGTTGTGTTAAAGAAGCGAGAGGGAAATCTCGTCATCAAGGATGAGTTCCTTGAAGAATAGCTACAGCAAAGGACAAATGGCTAAAAGACAAATTTGCTACAGTGTTGTCACTAGATGATGAAATAAGGAAGAAACAAGAAATCGTTCATAAATGTAATATATTTGGGGGGTAGGTGAAACCCTAATGTAAAGTGAATCCTGGCCACACAATAGAATCAAATCTTGGCCACTCTTTTGCTTTTTGAAACTATAAATAGGGCTCTCCTCCTCTCATTTTAAGAGAGTTGAGTTGTTGTAAAGGCATACTACAGAAATTATAATAGCAAATACAGTCATTTTCTGGTGTATTTCTAGGTTTCTCAATATGTTTCATGATTTCTCTCCCTTTTAGTTATAGATTTACTTTAGGATACTTTGTTGCTTTAAATTCCTTTAGATTAAACTTGATAGAATTAGTATGATACCTCTAATTTTGGATATTGTTGTTGTGTGTATGCTTTCCTTGTTCATACTTTTGGTCATTTGTTGAAGGTAGATGATTGTGCAAAGTTAGTCTGGACTTTGATTTCATTGTTGCTCATTAAATCTCATCTTTATTCACCTCCCCATAGCGAATGAATGATGAATATTTGTAGTCCTTAGAAGATAGCACAGGTTTCATGATATTGTGAGAACTCTGATTAAGTGAAATTTTGTTTAAAGGAAACTATCCACAAAAGGAACCTCCATGATTACTGTTCATTGGTAGTTGTAGGTCCAGGAAACATCTTCCTTCCTCACCCTTTTCTTTTCTTTTTCTTTTAGAAAGCAATTTGTGTTAATGTTCGTTGCACATTGTAAAGCCAAATTTGATGAAACAATGGAGTCTAAGACTGTTGTCTAAACTTGCAGTAAAGCATAGTGATCCCAAATCCCTAAAACTCTATTTATTGACTCAATTCTCTTACAGCTCCAACCACATAAGACCACCTTGTGATTCCATCAAATCACATCAAACAACTGATATATTCCAAGCCTCGTCATGACCTAACATCCGAGAGACCTTGGGATAGTGTTCTGCAATTTGATTGTGGAAGATTGTCTTTCAAGAGAGGTAATGCACCTACATATTACCTGTGTTGTGAAGTGCATGAAAACACCATGAACAGAACTGGAACTCGAAGGAGGGCACTAAAGGGGTAAAGTTGGATCGAATTGAGTCATTCTCCCCTGAGAGACTCCACCGAATATTGAGATCTACACCAAACAAGGGAGAGTTGCAAGAATTACAACCCCGATCTGAGCTAAGAGAGCTAGATGAAGGGGATCATCTATCACAGATTCCACGGAACAACCCACTGCTCTTTCACCTCTGCCTCCTTTATTTTCATTAATAGATTCACCTTTCGTTCATCCCACTATTGGAACCTTCCAAGTTACCACTTTGTCTGGGCTGAACACCACCTCTCAGCTGAATGCAGTCCCCAGCCTTGTTGCTACCTCCCCAGTCGTTGCAGCCCCATTACCAACGCAGACCAATCTGGCACAGCCGCCTCCACCACCTTTTTCGATGGCGTGGCTAGGCAATAACCCATCTCCACTTGCCTTCAACCTCTACCATGACATGCCGAAGAATCCTAAGAATTTATGTACGAAGTTCAACTCCCAGGATCCGCAGAGAACAGTCGAGGAACATGTCAAGATTTTTGAAATCGCCTTGAAGACTATGCAGATCATGTATGAAGATGTGGCATGAAGGCTCTTTCCCTACTCGTTAGGGGAAGAGGACTTTTACTGGTATGTCAATTTACCAGCTGGAACAATCAGCACATGGGATCTCCTTAAGAATGCATTCCTACAAAAGTTTAAGACCCCCGTCAGCCCTGTAGACTCATATCGAAATTTCATGTCGGTTCAAAGGGAAATCAATGAACCCATCAGCTCATTCAACGATCACTTCCATAGAGATTACACTCGGCTACAGGCCCCTTATATTTTTAATGATGTCATTGTTCTACCTGTTTACTACACAGCATTGGACAACTTCAGCCTTGGTAAAAAAGATGAGACCGCCACCTGCTAGATTGGTAGATGCATATGCTAAAGCCATCGTTGCCAGTATAGATTTGGGGCAGAACATATCAGGTTTGTTGCCTTCCCTTGGGTAAATGTCACACCCGGTATAGATACAGGGACTCACGCAAGCTTTACAGCATCAAACGCCATTGTTGAATCCGGTACCTCAGCTACCTATGGTCCTGCATCCTGGACAACTGATGAATCAGGCCTACCCAATGCCTCATTACTTGTTACCCCAGCAGCAACAGTCACATCCGCAACAACCCCAGATGCCTGCATACCTTCAAGCAGTTGAGTTTCCACCCGCTCATCAGAATTAGCTGGCAATGCAGCCCGTGTTCCTTCAAAATACCACGCCGTAGCCAAGTAGCATCGAAAGGGATATGATTGACGAGCTTATGGAGATGGTTAAGAAAATGTCGACCGAGATGACACACCTAAGAAATCAGAATAATCAACTACAGCCGTCGCAAAAAAGTATCCAAGCCGGCCTCAACAGGGAAAATTGAGATTACCGTGAAAATCGGGATAATCAAGAGGCTGGCATATCGTCAAGACAGAATTATAACAGAAATCAGAACTTGGACCAGAACTTTGACAGGAGGCCCTTCCAAAGGTAGAATCGGACGTGGAATACCCGCCCCAACAATGGTGGCATTCCCACGCCCCTTGACCAGCCCAATAACAACAATAATGAAAACCTCACAAGCGGAGTTTATTTGGCAGAGGCTGATTTATCTGGTTAGTGTCACATACACGAGACAAGCCACCATTCTGAATTGGATTGTTCGAAATTCCAAATTGCAGCTAAGATTTTCCAAGTAGAAGTTCAGAATGCGATCGATAACTCAAGATGTAAGGACATTGTCCCATTTGATCCATATGACACCTCGATGTTGGTGCTAAATCAAGCCCCTTTCCCAAAGGTGGAATGCAATGCCCCCAAGCTGGAGAACGTTGATTTCAACCATCATGAGGCGGCAAAAGAGGTAAGCTCTGAAAGTCCTTTGGCTCAGCTTTTTCATTCAATAGATAATGGTCCTAAGGATGATGAAGAGGAACTTAGAGAGGACAAAATCCAAATGTTTCACCAACGAACTGCCCCCTACAACCTCAAAAATAGACAAGCAGAAGGTCATGCTGGAGGCCCTTTCACGACCTCCACCCCACCAAATAACTTCAGTACCCCTCCCGATCTAAATGCAAATAATAATCCAGGTTTTCCACTTACACCCACACGATACCTCAGTAGAAATAAATAGCAAGGCAGTGGCCAAGGCCAAAACGCCAGCCCCTCCCAGAACGTCTCCCATGACCAAGAGATTGAGCAAATGTAGGAATATATTGCTAAGGAATTCAAGAAGGTAAAGCTGAGTGTGTCTGCCTTCGAACTTCTAAAGGTACCTGCTATCACGAATACCTTTTTCTGAATGATAAATGGGACCCCATCACAAAGATCAGCTTAGGAAGAGGTCCCGGTAAAGAAGGTTTCTTTTAGTGATCAATCGAATGAACCAGTTGTCAAGCAAATTTTTAATAGTAAGGCTGACCCACCAACAAATCAACAGGAAAACAAGCACTCCGACAAGGCAGCTAATTTGACACCAACCCAAAACAAAGGCAACGAGAAAAAAATGGCCCAAGTCACTTAGGTGGACATTTCTGGAGGATTGTTTCAAGGGAAATTCGAGACCCCTCCCTTTCTGACAACCGTCCATGTGTTTGGAAAGAACCTCCACAATTGCTTATTGGATTCGAGAGCTTTGGCCAATGTCATGCCTCTTTGCATGTGCAAGGCACTTGGGATAATGCCAACTCCTTCCTAGCAGAAGGTGATGTAGCTTGATAAAACTGAAATCAACATAGTAGGCGAGATTAACAGGACACCCATTCAGGTTGCTGTTGATCTCTGGATTAACAGACCATTGACATACAGGTGGCTGATATCCCGGATACATACAAAATAATTCTAGGAAGGGATTTCATGAGAGTGTTGAATGGATACACCGCCACTGATTACTCTCATATATGGTTGTCGTGGAAAGGAACACCTAATCAAATATGAATTGATCGAGAACCACAAATGAAATTTATGATTATGAAGTACAACAACACGAATGAAGTGTTGTATGCTGAAACAAGTCTGAAAAATTATTCTCCAGTGGCATATAGGAATGAGCAGGAATACCTCGAAGATGAAGAAATGAGCGAGGTTTTCCTCGTACTATGTAGCCCACCTGCTAATTTGGTCGATGCCTCTCAGAGCACTGAAATGCTCACCGAACCCGACGACGAGGAACTAGGGGAAAGGGATGGCCTTGGACTCTTCGGCGATTTCCAAGATTTCATGGAGAAGTGCATACATGATCAGCTCGGTCTGGGAACCGGCATGAACTTCCAAGAACGGCTGGGTACTATTGGCCCATCATTTTCAAGGATGCCCACGGTCACGTCCGTACCTACCACGTGTGCCAGACTGCTGCTACCAGAGAAAGGAACATTATTGTTCCACTACAACCTGTCCTGGAGGTAAGACCTTTTGCGCAATGGGGTCTCAACTTCGTTGGTCCGATAAGTCCTCCATCATCTATGGGACACAGGTACATTCTAACCACTTCTAATTATTGCACTAGATGGACAAAATCAATAACTTGTAGGCAATGTACAACTGAAGTTATGATCAATTTCTTAGAAAGTTTTATCTTAAATCATTTTGGTTGCCCGTATGCCTTAGTATGTGATAACGGCCCTGTATTTGCTTCACTAAAATTCACAAGTTGGGCCTTCGATTATGGTATCACCCTCAAATTCTCTTCTAACTATTACCCTCAAGGCAATGGCCTTGTTGAATCCACCAATAAGAACTTGATCACGGTGATCAAGAAATTATTAGATAAGAACCCCAAGGATTGGCATACCAAACTTCGTTTTGCCTTATGGGCAGATCATACCCGCCACAAGGCTGCCCTTGGAGATTCCTCATACCATCTAGTCTATGGCCTAGAACCTGTCTTTCCCATACATTTGAAAATCCCAACCCTCTAGTTCAGCAACAACTTTTATGAAGGGGGAGACCGCAGAGAAGCTCACCTCACTAAACTACTGAATCTTGAAGAAGTACAGGACTGTGCAATAGAAAATTTTGCCAAACATCAGGGTGTAGTCAAAATATGGTTCGATCATCGAGCCAAAGTCAAGGCCTTCTGCATTTCTGATCTAGTCCTCTACTAGGACAAGGCCCATGAAAAGAAAGGGGGACACAACAAATTCGACAAGCTTTGGCTTGGCCCCTTTCAGATTGCTGAAATCCTTGGAGATAATGCTTTTCGTCTAAAGACTCTCACTGGTGAAGACCTCCCGTTGCCTATCAACAGGCAGCGCCTCAAGCATTACTTCTAGGCTTGAGCTCTTGAGAGCTGTCGATAAATACTTGTACATAGGTTAGGGTAGATTTCCTGCTTTATCCTTTGGGTTTGTTTTCCTTCCTAGCCGTTTTATCGTAATTGTGGAAGAGTCTCCCTGTTCTACTGTGGTGGTCATGCTCAGTCCAGCGAATGGTTGCTTTGCTGTCCGCTTTCAAGTTGTGTCTCTAGATAAGCCTTCATTCCCTACTGCTGCCCTCTGAAAGCCCCTAAGTATCGATTTTCAACTTTCGAACTTTGAACTAACTTAGGATGGCTATCTGCTTGAATCCCTGCTCTTATCATGGAACGCACAAAACACACTTTATAATATCTCCAACGACGATATAGTGATCACTGGGAAAAATAAATAAGTGAAAAATTTAAAGTCTGTTTTAGTGACCACTACGATTCTCAAGCCCATTGTGAACTTCGTTGTTCGCACGGTTGACAAAAAAAAAAGAGAAAGTGCTAAAAGAAAATATCCAGCACAAGCAATAGATAAATTGCAAAGAACAACCGTATGGGTGTGCGAATATCTCTACCGGGGCTATGGACGCCTGACTGGCAGTAGAGCTATATTCGTGAGGTCGTAGCGATAACTCCGTCGGGGCTATGGATGTTTGACTGGCAGTGGAGCAATGTCCAGGTTACTTTTGGGATTAGATAAACTACGTAGCTTATCTCCTTGAACCAGTGGTTACTCATATTCTCTTTGGGGATGGGAAATGAATTCACCATGCACACACCTCCATGATGGAACTGCAGTCTGATTTAATCCCGCCTTCCTCCAACTGTTCTCAGTTCAGCTTTAAAAATTATCTTAGGTCTGCGAAACCAGAGATCATGGGTTCGGAATGAATATTTATCTCTAGAATGTCAGGAGCATTCTCCCAGCGGAGTCGCCATTTTTTGTGCCCATTTTGCACACACGCCCCGTTCGGAACGGGGACCCTCTTTTCCCTCTTTGCTTTTCGAGTTCTTTCTTTTTTTTTGCTTTCCCTCATTTTGCGTGCCCATTTTTGTGCCTTAAAAGGGGTCGATGCGTTCTGCATTGCAATATTTTAAGCTCGACCAAAGTTCCCTTTTGTCAAAGTTGCTAAGTCTCGGGTAACTCGGGTTTTCCCTGTCAAAATGTCGTTTTGGTGTTTGTGGTAGTTTCCGGATTTCTTTCGCCGGATTTCCTGTTTTGGATTTCCTTCTTCGGATTTCCCCTACCGGATTTCCTCTTCCAGGTTTCTTATCGAGCTCTATTGTTTCGACAGCTGTTGTGGGATGTATTTTCGACCACCGGACACCGGATCTCCCGCTGCCCCTGCATTTTTTCAAGTTCACCAACCTAACCTACCGCCGTACGAGGAATTAAATGAAGCATTAATGCTGGGTTTTTGCTATAAAATCAAATTTTCTGACCGTCATTGTCAAATGCTCGAGCGACTGAGAAGGTTGAAAAACTCCCGGCACCCAAGTTTTCTTTCGTCCCGGATTTCGAGTGCTTTTCCGATGACCCCCGTGCATCCAGCAGCTTGTTCTTCAAGATTTCGAGGTAGGTTTTCCATCTGCACGCCCTCCTTTTGTTTTTTGTGAATTTTCGGATTTTGGTGAGGAAAAAATGTAAAATGAAATTGAAATTAAATAAATCTACACCCTGCACACAAAACCCACCTTATAGAAAACCAAAATTGATCGCCAAGTGGCTGGAATTTTGATCCAGAACTTTATTGTGTTGTGGCTGTTCTTTGGAACATCGTAGGCTTCTTTCAAGCCTGGGTCTTCTCGTGGCAATCCATGCCATTATCGAAAATCCCAACTTCTGAACCCACTTCGGATTCCTACCTTCGAAATTCCCATTTCGGGATTCCTTTGCATTTTCGTCGTTCTAAACAACTCTGTCTAAGTGTCTTCCCGACCTCCAGGCCCCAAGCCTTCGAGCTCCATCTGAACCTCGATAAATTCATCAAAACTAATGAAATGTAACCCTCAGAAGTCCCCTCTCGGGATTCCTTCTCTGGAATTCTGTCCTGGGGATTCTGTCCTGACTTCGCCGTTCCAAACGGCCTTCCCCGAGCAGTTTTTCGTAACCCAATTCCCGGTTCCTCAAAAGACCTCCGACTCCCAGTTGGAATCCCTTGACCAAATTCTCCCAGACCCTGTCCTCCGGAATTCCGTTCCCGGAACTTCGTCTCGTTTTCGCCGTTCCAAACGGCCTCCATCTTGCGGCTTTCTGGACTCCATTTCCCGGCCGCAAGGTCTTCTAATTCCGGGTCCAAAATCTTCAAATCCAACCTCCTTCCTCAGACTCTGACCTCCGGAATTCCCTTCCCGGGATTTCGTTGTGTTTCCGTTGTTCTAAACGGCCCTATTCGAGTGACTTCCCAGATCCCGGATCCCAGGAGTTGTTTATTCGAAACCCGAATCTAGACCTTTTTCTTTCGATGCTTCTTCCGAATTCCGAACTCCAGAATTCCCTTCTCGGGACTCCGTCCCACCTACGCCATTTTAACGGCGAGCTTGGGACAGCTTCCCGACCTACAGTTCCCGGTGCTCCGTTTGCCGTCTACTTGTCTCGAGCATTCTGACTGCTTCCGAGAATTGTGTTCTGGATTTCCTCCCTCGGATTTCCGTTTCCATTTCATCGTCCCAACGTCCGATCTTTAGTTGCTTCCTAGCAATGGCAATCCGAGACCCGGATTTCGACGCTTGGAATTCCGTGTCCTCTGCGTCATCTCAGACGGCTTTTCTCTAGATGATACCCGAATTGCCAAACGAGGGATCAAATGACCTCCAAATCAAAAATGGATTTCAACCCACTTACTAAAATTAGGTGTTCCTCTGCCTCCAACCTCAAATCTTCGAATCCAACCTCGGGAAGTGCCTATGGGAATTCCATTCTCATTTTTCCCTTTCGAACGACATTCTGCCAAGGGAATTCCGGCCCAAGAACTCTGAATCGTTTGCACTGCTTTCTAAATCATGAAGTATCCAGTTTACGTTATTATTGAATATGAATTTTGATTGTCAAAACTAATCTTAACATACAGGGATTTGTCGATGACCATTTTGTCAAGCTCATTATTACTAATTCATGTCTTTTGTTCAGGATTTATGGAATCCGCTGTCGAGACTTCTGGTGCTTCCAAGAAAGGGAAAGGAACAGCCAAGCCACCAAGAGGCAAGGAGGACAGAGACTTAATGAAATACAAGTTCCAGGGGGTCCCTATTCAATCCAAGATCACTACCCTTTGGAGGGATGTCTCAGATACCAACATCAGACAGGTTGAGGTTGAAGAATTCACACAGAGGGTCAGAATGAACCCCAAATGGAAAACACAAGATTAATAAAGAGCAGTGGACTCGCTAAGGCTGCAGGCTTCTCGCTGGCCTTAGTGGCCCCAGAGCTGGTAATGGCATGCGTGGATGCATACCAACCGGATACCAGAACCATTATGGACCATGAAGGGAATACCCTTGCAGATATGTCTCCGTCGGGCATAACGACAACCTTCCACATCCCGACCTTTCAAAGCATGGTGATCCCCACCATGGAAGAATGCAAACAGTTGTGGGAATAGGACCCATTGGGGTGCAAGAGGCTTATCAACCAGTACTGCTTGAAGGACAAATGAGGTAGTGCTGGGAACCTTCCTTAGGAGCTATTTCGTAGTGACTTCTTCGAGGACTATCATGACCTCGTAACTCTACTCAACAGAGTAATGGGCCTCCCCAGTGCAACCTTCTTCCAAGAATGGATGTTCTATTTCATAGAGCAGATCCTCCGCGGTAAGGGCATCGCCTTCTATTGGGGCGAAATAATCAACGACTGCTTCCACGAGCAGTTTACCACCATAAAGAAGACAACCAAATTCTTTATGACTTCTTATTTGGGCATCTCCCTCGCCAATCAGCGACACTATCAAGGGTTGATAATGATGCCTAGTAATCCATCAGGGCCAGAGCTCAAACCATATGACAAGTACCCCTAGCTACAGTTCTGAAACTTTAAAGGAGATTACTGCAGGGTGAACGATGCCTTCGTTGCTCACATCATCCAATCCTTGGGAGGGGATTTTTATAAAAGGATATCCCACAGTGCCATGGCCCTCCTTGGGCAGTATGCTTTCTGGTATATCCAATTCCCCAAATTTACATACATACGCACTCAGGGATTCACTGAAAGACCGAACAAGCTGCCCCGATATCTGAATGACCGGATCATCCTATTGGAGCTGACTCGACAGCTGCGACACATTCACAACCTCATGAGCAAAAAACATTTGGTAGGCCCCACCTATCCCATTAATCTTGATCAGGGGATGTATAAGGTTCATATCTCCCAGTGTGCGGGATACTCAGAGAAAGAGTTGGCTGAGTATAACTTTGAACAATATACGGGAAGGCCATGAATGGACCCTTATAGTCACGTCAGGAAGGCACTAGAACGTAAATATGCCCACCTCCACAACATTGAGGATGTTTGGGCCAACTGTAAGGATGACCTTGAGGTGTGGTTGCGACATTACATGCGCATGACCGCTATTTATGTGCGGAGGGTGAACTTGTGTCCGATTCTTGACCAGCTGGAGGAGGATGAGGATACAGTTGTGGATCTAGGGTACGATGCGTTTTCCAACTTGTCACTGCCTGCAATTGATTGGAATGAGCCAGAGCTTAATGATATCAGCATACTCACTAGGCCCGTCGAAATTCGAACAAGGGCATGGATCGACAAGAAGGTGGCCCAGTTGAAACAACAAGGGGTCGTCCTAATGTTCACTGAACTGGCAAGTGAACATATGAGTGAACCAAGTGGTTCCAAGGGTGGAGCAGTTGTTGCTGCAACTAGGGAGACATCCAAGACCCCACCATCAGTCAAGACCAAGAAAACAAAGGAGGCTAGCAAACAACTACCTAAACCAAAGGTATATGCCCGCAAGGCTTCTGAGCCTGAACCTTCCAAGAAGAGAAGGAAAACAACTGGCGGCACTGAGATGACAATAGTAACTAAGATTCTATCCCTTGGGATCAAAAGGGGAGGATCCAGCTCACCAGGGTCTCTTCCTACTATAGCTACCACTACTGCTGTTGTTTCCCCTATCTCTCATGCTCCGCTTGCAGCCTCAGCTTCCTCCTAACCTGCGGTGGACATCTCCGTCCATCTTGCTCCCACTCCTCCAACATTGCAAGTTATTCATCCGGACTCATCATCCGCCACCACCTCACCAATGTCTTCTTCTTCCATGTCCCCTTCCCTTCCTTCTGTTTCTGCTATTACAATGCCTACCCTTAGCCTCCCTGAGTCTTTTATGAAATATATGCAGAATGTGCCTTCTAAGCTTTCAAGGATGCTCACAAATCCTATGGTCCAGGCTGCAATAGCTCAGGCTATGGCCTGAGCTCCGACTCCCTCCCCCTCAATTGAATCACCAAAGATGAAAGCAACCATGCAAATATTAGACAAGCTTGAACGATAGCAGTTGGAAGCTGAGAAAGCACCAGAGGATGAGGATTTTGAGTATCACGAACACCCCTTGTTTGAGCGTAATGAGATTGATGAGGTGGCCTATGAATCTTCTAGTGAGGGCAGTGAGGACTTTGATGTCAATCTGATTTGAGAGTCAAATGACCGTGAGCTCAATGCGGAGTGGGGAAAGTAGCTCAAAGAAATTGAAGATAAGGAGGTCGAGGACCTGCTGGTACAAGAAGAAGAGATTGTTGCTATAGATACGGAAGGCAATAAATCTCTAGTCGAGGGACATAGCCAAACCTTAGAGTCTGACAAAGAAACGTTTCTCCGTGAGGACGAACAAGAGGAGAAACCCGAGGAACATTAGTATATCCTCAACAAAGAAATGGTGGAAGCTGAAAAGAAAGATTCACCCAAGGAGCAGTTGCATGTCGAGTCCGCTGCTAGACATGAAGCGTTGAGACAAGACTCCGATGAGGAGAAAGAAGATGCCGAAACAAAGGAGAAGGCTCTTATTGTTAGAACCGTTGAACCTAAGAAAGAGGATAGCGGAACCTGAACTGAACCACCAAAGGAAGAACCCCAAGTGCCCAATTGGCTGCAAAGGCAGCTAAAGCAAAAGAATCCTACCTTGAAAGACCCTAAGGCGAGGTTGGAAGCCATTATGGCTAGAGCACAAATGAGCACTAGAAAGGCGAAGAAGCCAAAGGTCAGGTCAAAAGTGACCATGGATGTCTCAGGATCAAGGGAAGAGTAGATAGCAGCACCGATGGTTGGAGAGCAAGGCATAACCTACAACGTCTCCACCATTGACTTGGGGGTGGCCATGAGAGAGCAGAAAGTTGAGCACCTCCAAGAGTCAGTCGCCACAGTGGTGCACCTTATCCAGCAGGATAAGATCTACAAACAAGAACTAAAGGAGCAAGTGATTGATTTAACAGCTTATATCCAACAGTGGTCTTCCCCGGATGAGCAGCTGACAACATCATCGGCCCTACCTCAGTTGCTGTCCCAGGAACATATTAACAAGCTGAAGGAGAGACGAAACTTGGACAAGACTACGAAAAATTGGTTCCGACAGGTCTTGGATATTGGAAACACAGGCATCAACTTGGCTGTTCGAGCAGCAAATAGATTCTTGGAAGTCCAAAAAACTCTCGAGGACACAAGGCAGATCTGTGAGAGGTTCCCAAGGAAGTACGAGTTGGCCTACCCAAAGATTGAGGCCATACTCGTGTTACCAAGCAATGTCTGGGAAAAGGACCTTGCCTTCAAAGATGATGATCACTGGCTAGTTGACACCTGGAAGAGAGATTTTGATCACTGGAAGAGGAGGCTTAAGCAAATCTTAGAGAGGATAGCACCAGACATTGAATGGGCAAGAGATTCCAGGGAGGAATGCGCCTGATACCTCAAGATGATGATGGGGTATGAGCTACCTACGACCGAGATTAATCCTGAGAATATAAAGCCCCATTTCTTAAAGATTATGGAAGATGGGATGTCTGCCGAGGTCTCCACTGAATTCATGTGCTTCGTTGCCCAAGCCTTTGCTCAGTCGAAACTTTTCAAAGAAAATGTTACTAAGTATGATGATGACTGGAAGAAGCTTGGCAATAATTCTCAGGAATGGAGTTATCAAATTCTGTGATCCGACATCATGGAGTTGGATAAGTTTTAGTCCCTGATCCTAAGCTTCATGGAGTATGTTGCCTTAAAGAAGCGAGAGGGAAATCTCGTCATTGACGATGAGTTCCTTGAAGAATAGCTACAACAAAGGGAAAATGGCTAAAAGACAAATTTGCTACAGTGTTGTCACTAGATGACAAAATAAGGAAGAAACAAGAAATGGTTCATAAATGTAATATATTTGGGGGGTAGGTGAAACCCTAATGTAAAGTGAATCCTGGCCACACAATAGAATCAAATCTTGGCCACTCTTTTTCTTTTTGAAACTATAAATAGGGCTCTCTTCCTCTCATTTTAAGAGAGTTTAGTTGTTGTAAAGGCATATTGCAGAAATTATAATAGCAAATACAGTCATTTTCTGGTGTATTTATGGGTTTCTCAATATGTTTCATGATTCCTCTCCCTTTTAGTTATAGATTTACTTTAGAATACTTTGCTGCTTTGAATGCCTTTAGATTAGACTTGATAGATTTAGTATGATACCTCTGATTTTGGATATTGTTGTTGTGTGTATGCTTTCCTTGTCCATACTTTTGGTCATTTGCTGAAGGTAGATGACTGTGCAAAGTTAGTCTGGACTTTGATTTCATTGTTGCTCATTAAATCTCATCTTTATTCACCTCCCCATAACGAATGAATGATGAATATCTGCAGTCCTTAGAAGATAGCATAGGTTTCATGATATTGTGAGAACTCTAATTAATTGAAATTTTGTTTAAAGGAAATTGTCCACGGCAGGTACCTCCATGATTACTATTCATTGGTAGTTGTAGGTCCGGGAAACATCTTCCTTCCTCGCCCTTTCCTTTTCTTTTTTTTTAGAAAACAATTTGTGTTAAGGTTCGTTGCATATTGTAAAGCCAAATCTGATGAAACAATGGAGTCTAAGACTGTTGCCTAAACTTGCAGCAAAGCATAGTGATCTTAAATCCCTAAAACTCCATTCATTGACTCAATTCTCTTATAGCTCCAACCACGTAAGACCGCCTTGTGATTCCAGCAAATCACATCAAACAACTGATATATTCAAGCCTCGTCATGACCTGACATCCGAGAGACCTTGGGATAGTGTTTTGCAATTTGATTGTTGAAGATTGTCTTTCAAGAGAGGTAATGCATCTACGTATTACCTGTGTTGTGAAGTGCATGAAAAAACCATCAACAAGATGTTCAGTGATTTTTCTAGATCATGCTCTATCATTATGGTACAACTGTGTTGATCAATGTGTTTGTGGTCAAATATTTTTCCTTTTTGTGTTCGATTTTTCATGTTCTTGGCCGACATGATGATTGTAGCATGTTGTAGATCCTTATGGATTATTTTTTTAATACTTGGCATATTCGAGGATGTTGATTTAGGTCCTCATTATGTTGTGACTGATTTAGGTCAGTACGCATTGAGATTTGTTCATGTATTGGGCCGACAATTTGTAATTCATTTATTCCTTATTTGTAGTCGACAAAGTTGTTGATGTAAATCCATGTAGCAGATGTATAAGAACAATTGTTTCCTCATTTTGAAGTATGCTCGGTGAATGCATGCAAAGTGTGTGCAAGATATGTGTGAATAAAGATCAGATCAGTCAAGTGCAGAGTAGAGTGTGAATAAGTTTGAGCGAAGAGTGAAGAAGTATTTATGTGCCTAATCAAAACTGTCATCAGGCTTATGAAGAAGCTAATTTCTCAATTCAACCTCATCAAATGGATTTTATCCGATTCTCTTATGTAAGGCAGTGAGCCTTCCCTTCTGAGCAATGAGCTCTAGGTAGTGTGCCTAAATGCATGTGTATTCCTTGTTCATTTTCTATTATACTTTTAATAGGGTATAATTGTGGATTAACCTCCACCGTGGTTATTCCCCTAACAGGGTTTCCATGTAAAAATCTTGGTGTTGTGTGTTTCTAATGTGTTGATGATTCTTTCTTTCACTATTAATTATCAGATCTATGATTAAATGTTGATAAGGCTAAGTAAAGTTTTAAATTTTGCAACAACTGATTCACCCCCCCGTCTCTCAGTTGTCTATCCTTGTTTTTCCAACAATTAGTATCAGAGTTGGTTCCTCTAAAGAATTCTAACAACTTGAGGTGATTTGAGATGACATCATACAAGAAGGATAGTCCCATATTCAATGGTACAAATTACTCTTTGTGGAAGGTTATAATGGAGTGTCATTTGAAGTGCATTAGTGAACCCTTTTGGAAGATTACAAAGAATAGATATAATATTCCTCAGAATGGTCCCTCTATTCTTGATGAGATCAAAGAAGTTGAAACCAATATCAAGGCCATAGAAGAATTACTAAGTGCTTTGACAAATTTGGAGATGAAAAATGTGATAGGTTTAAAGACAACACATGAGATTTGGAAGAAGTTGGAAACATTATATGAAGGAGATGCACAAACGAAAGTTGCTAAGCTACAAATTCTGAAAGGTAAGTGGGAGAGAATGAAGATGAGTGAAGATGAAAACATCTTTTATTTCATGAAAAAGGTAAATGAACTAGTGATGGGTATTAGATGTGCCAATGGAACCTTGGAAGAAGATGAGATTGTGGCTAAGATACTCAGATATATGCTTGCTTCCTACAAAACAAAAGCTCGTGTTATTGAAGAACTCAGGATAGTAACAAATGTGACAAGAGATATGTTGATTGGTAAGCTTTCTACCTTTGAGTTGAGTGAATTTGGTGAAGCTACTCCTAAAGATAAATCTGCATTCAAAGCTATTGTATCTAGAAAAAATCCAACAAAGATATGATTCGGGAAAATTCAAGGAAGACATTCAAGTATGAAGATGAAATGAAACTGATTGAAGATGAAGAAAGAGAGTCAGAAGAACTCGAAACATTGATTGTGAAAAGAGAAGCCAGAGGATAAGGTAAGTATAAAATAAATCTACCTATTAAATGTTTATCTTGCACTAAGATAGGTCATTTTGCATCAAGGTGTCCTGAAAGAGTTTCTAAGTAAAAACTTGACAAGTCTAGATTTCAAAAGAAATGTTATTATGTTGAAGGTGTTATTGATGATGAATCTGATAAAGAAACTAGAAATGAAGAAGGATGGGTATTCATTGCTATCAAGGAAAATGGTCTGGTGTCCATTGAATCTGCTAGTAATAACAATATTGAGAAAGCTCTTGCAGCCAGAATTGATGAAAAGGATGAATGGGTGATTGACAGCGGATGCTCACATCATATGACTAGTGACAAAAGAAATTTCATAAGCCTAGAAAAATATGATGGTGGTGTTATAATATTTGGAGATAACAATGTTGGTGTGATTTGTGGCAGAGGCACTATTTCTCTTGGTGGTAAATACAATACTAGTGATGTCCTTTATGTTGAAGGATTGAAGCATAATTTTTTGAGTGTTGGATAGGTGGTTGACAAGGGATATAATATTCAGTTCAAATATGGAAAATGTAGGATTTTGGGAAGCTCTGGAAATGTAATTGCTTCAGGTACAAAGACAAGGGGTAATGTTTTTCACCTAAGTGCTACTAGTGAAAGTTATTTAATTGCTCAAATTGATGTAAGTTGGTTATGGCATAGGAGATTATGTCATGTGAATTTTGATAACATTGTCAAAATAAGCTCCACACAACCAGTCAGAGATCTACCTAAGTTAGTAAAGCCTACTAACACCATATGTAAGGAATATCAGATGGGAAAACAGACAAAAAATTATTTTTGGAGAAAACAACATCATTATAATGGAGTATTGGATTTGGTACATACTGATATATGTGGTCCATCCATAATCAAAAGTCTACAAGGAGAAAGGTAATTTATGTTGCTTATTGATGATTATTCTAGGATGATATGAGTTGCTTTCTTAAGAGAAAAATATGAGGCATTAGAGAAGTTCAAAACTTTCAAAGCCATGGTAGAGAATGAGATAGGTTTGAAGATCAAATGCTTGAGATCAAACAGAGGTGGTGAATTAACTTCCCGAGATTTCAATTGATTATGTGAAGAGCATGGAATCAAAAGATAGTTATCTGCTCCTTGGACGCCTCAATAGAATGAAGTTGTTGAGAGAAACAACTGAACAATTCTAGATGTTACCAGAACTATGATGTTGGAAGCTAATGTTCCTCATATCTACTGGAGAGAAGTTGTAAGCATTGCAGTGCATACTATCAACCGGGTAAATGTCAATGGTAATTCTAGTAAGACTCCTTTTGAACTGTGGTTTGGTTATAAGCCTACTATGAAATATTTCAAAATATTTGGAAGTAGATGTTATATAAAAAGAGATGAAGATATAGGAAAGTTTGATGCTAGAAGTGATGAAGGAATCTTTCTTGGCTACTCTACTAAGAGAAAAGCCTACCAGTGCTACAATAGAAGATTGAAGAAGATGGTTGAAAGTGCAAATGTTAGAGTGGATGAGGATACTGATAGATCATCTAGGTACTATGGATATGATTCAAATGACCAACATGATAGTACTAATAAAGGAAAGAATTCTCAGATACGGAGTCAAGTTCAAATTATTTCTGTGAATCAAGAAAGTTCAGAAGCTGAAGCTAGTGGAAGTGCAGAAGAGAGAATATAAGAACCAAAAGTTAGAGAGAATCACAAAATTCCAAGGTATGTAAAGCTAAATCATTATGAAAACCAGATTATAGGAGACAAGAATGAAGGTGTGCAGACTAGAAGAAGAATTGTAGAGGTGTATTGCCTAATTTCCAAGATTGAACCTAGCAATGTCAATGAAGCATGTAAAGATGAATATTGGATGAAAGTAATGAAGGAAGAACTAATGTAGATAAAGAAAAATGATACATGGACTCTTGTTCCCAGACCTCAGGATAAGAATGTGATTGGAACCAAATGGGTCTTTTGGAATAAGCTAAATGAGCAAGGTGAAGTGATCAAGAATAAAGCAAGATTGGTCTGTAAAGGGTACTCACAGATGGAAGGTATTGATTTTGAATAAACCTTTGCCCATGTTGCTAGCATTGAAGCTGTGAGATTATTTCTTGCTTATGTTACTTTCAAGAACTATAATGTTGGTGTGATTTGTGGCAGAGGCACTATTTCTCTTGGTGGTAAATACAATACTAGTGATGTCCTTTATGTTGAAGGATTAAAGCATAATTTTTTGAGTGTTGGATAGGTGGTTGACAAGGGATATAATATTCAGTTCAAATATGGAAAATGTAGGATTTTGGGAAGCTCTGGAAATGTAATTGCTTCAGGTACAAAGACAAGGGGTAATGTTTTTCACCTAAGTGCTACTAGTGAAAGTTATTTAATTGCTCAAATTGATGTAAGTTGGTTATGGCATAGGAGATTATGTCATGTGAATTTTGATAACATTGTCAAAATAAGCTCCACACAACCAGTCAGAGATCTACCTAAGTTAGTAAAGCCTACTAACACCATATGTAAGGAATATCAGATGGGAAAACAGACAAAAAATTATTTTTGGAGAAAACAACATCATTATAATGGAGTATTGGATTTGGTACATACTGATATATGTGGTCCATCCATAATCAAAAGTCTACAAGGAGAAAGGTAATTTATGTTGCTTATTGATGATTATTCTAGGATGATATGAGTTGCTTTCTTAAGAGAAAAATATGAGGCATTAGAGAAGTTCAAAACTTTCAAAGCCATGGTAGAGAATGAGATAGGTTTGAAGATCAAATGCTTGAGATCAAACAGAGGTGGTGAATTCACTTCCCGAGATTTCAATTGATTATGTGAAGAGCATGGAATCAAAAGATAGTTATCTGCTCCTTGGACGCCTCAATAGAATGAAGTTGTTGAGAGAAACAACTGAACAATTCTAGATGTTACCAGAACTATGATGTTGGAAGCTAATGTTCCTCATATCTACTGGAGAGAAGTTGTAAGCATTGCAGTGCATACTATCAACCGGGTAAATGTCAATGGTAATTCTAGTAAGACTCCTTTTGAACTGTGGTTTGGTTATAAGCCTACTATGAAATATTTCAAAATATTTGGAAGTAGATGTTATATAAAAAGAGATGAAGATATAGGAAAGTTTGATGCTAGAAGTGATGAAGGAATCTTTCTTGGCTACTCTACTAAGAGAAAAGCCTACCAGTGCTACAATAGAAGATTGAAGAAGATGGTTGAAAGTGCAAATGTTAGAGTGGATGAGGATACTGATAGATCATCTAGGTACTATGGATATGATTCAAATGACCAACATGATAGTACTAATAAAGGAAAGAATTCTCAGATACGGAGTCAAGTTCAAATTATTTCTGTGAATCAAGAAAGTTCAGAAGCTGAAGCTAGTGGAAGTGCAGAAGAGAGAATATAAGAACCAAAAGTTAGAGAGAATCACAAAATTCCGAGGTATGTAAAGCTAAATCATTATGAAAACCAGATTATAGGAGACAAGAATGAAGGTGTGCAGACTAGAAGAAGAATTGTAGAGGTGTATTGCCTAATTTCCAAGATTGAACCTAGCAATGTCAATGAAGCATGTAAAGATGAATATTGGATGAAAGTAATGAAGGAAGAACTAATGTAGATAAAGAAAAATGATACATGGACTCTTGTTCCCAGACCTCAGGATAAGAATGTGATTGGAACCAAATGGGTCTTTTGGAATAAGCTAAATGAGCAAGGTGAAGTGATCAAGAATAAAGCAAGATTGGTCTGTAAAGGGTACTCACAGATGGAAGGTATTGATTTTGAAGAAACCTTTGCCCATGTTGCTAGCATTGAAGCTGTGAGATTATTTCTTGCTTATGTTACTTTCAAGAACTACAATGTTGGTGTGATTTGTGGCAGAGGCACTATTTCTCTTGGTGGTAAATACAATACTAGTGATGTCCTTTATGTTGAAGGATTAAAGCATAATTTTTTGAGTGTTGGATAGGTGGTTGACAAGGGATATAATATTCAGTTCAAATATGGAAAATGTAGGATTTTGGGAAGCTCTGGAAATGTAATTGCTTCAGGTACAAAGACAAGGGGTAATGTTTTTCACCTAAGTGCTACTAGTGAAAGTTATTTAATTGCTCAAATTGATGTAAGTTGGTTATGGCATAGGAGATTATGTCATGTGAATTTTGATAACATTGTCAAAATAAGCTCCACACAACCAGTCAGAGATCTACCTAAGTTAGTAAAGCCTACTAACACCATATGTAAGGAATATCAGATGGGAAAACAGACAAAAAATTATTTTTGGAGAAAACAACATCATTATAATGGAGTATTGGATTTGGTACATACTGATATATGTGGTCCATCCATAATCAAAAGTCTACAAGGAGAAAGGTAATTTATGTTGCTTATTGATGATTATTCTAGGATGATATGAGTTGCTTTCTTAAGAGAAAAATATGAGGCATTAGAGAAGTTCAAAACTTTCAAAGCCATGGTAGAGAATGAGATAGGTTTGAAGATCAAATGCTTGAGATCAAACAGAGGTGGTGAATTAACTTCCCGAGATTTCAATTGATTATGTGAAGAGCATGGAATCAAAAGATAGTTATCTGCTCCTTGGACGCCTCAATAGAATGAAGTTGTTGAGAGAAACAACTGAACAATTCTAGATGTTACCAGAACTATGATGTTGGAAGCTAATGTTCCTCATATCTACTGGAGAGAAGTTGTAAGCATTGCAGTGCATACTATCAACCGGGTAAATGTCAATGGTAATTCTAGTAAGACTCCTTTTGAACTGTGGTTTGGTTATAAGCCTACTATGAAATATTTCAAAATATTTGGAAGTAGATGTTATATAAAAAGAGATGAAGATATAGGAAAGTTTGATGCTAGAAGTGATGAAGGAATCTTTCTTGGCTACTCTACTAAGAGAAAAGCCTACCAGTGCTACAATAGAAGATTGAAGAAGATGGTTGAAAGTGCAAATGTTAGAGTGGATGAGGATACTGATAGATCATCTAGGTACTATGGATATGATTCAAATGACCAACATGATAGTACTAATAAAGGAAAGAATTCTCAGATACGGAGTCAAGTTCAAATTATTTCTGTGAATCAAGAAAGTTCAGAAGCTGAAGCTAGTGGAAGTGCAGAAGAGAGAATATAAGAACCAAAAGTTAGAGAGAATCACAAAATTCCAAGGTATGTAAAGCTAAATCATTATGAAAACCAGATTATAGGAGACAAGAATGAAGGTGTGCAGACTAGAAGAAGAATTGTAGAGGTGTATTGCCTAATTTCCAAGATTGAACCTAGCAATGTCAATGAAGCATGTAAAGATGAATATTGGATGAAAGTAATGAAGGAAGAACTAATGTAGATAAAGAAAAATGATACATGGACTCTTGTTCCCAGACCTCAGGATAAGAATGTGATTGGAACCAAATGGGTCTTTTGGAATAAGCTAAATGAGCAAGGTGAAGTGATCAAGAATAAAGCAAGATTGGTTTGTAAAGGGTACTCACAGATGGAAGGTATTGATTTTGAAGAAACCTTTGCCCATGTTGCTAGCATTGAAGCTGTGAGATTATTTCTTGCTTATGTTACTTTCAAGAACTACAATGTTGGTGTGATTTGTGGCAGAGGCACTATTTCTCTTGGTGGTAAATACAATACTAGTGATGTCCTTTATGTTGAAGGATTAAAGCATAATTTTTTGAGTGTTGGATAGGTGGTTGACAAGGGATATAATATTCAGTTCAAATATGGAAAATGTAGGATTTTGGGAAGCTCTGGAAATGTAATTGCTTCAGGTACAAAGACAAGGGGTAATGTTTTTCACCTAAGTGCTACTAGTGAAAGTTATTTAATTGCTCAAATTGATGTAAGTTGGTTATGGCATAGGAGATTATGTCATGTGAATTTTGATAACATTGTCAAAATAAGCTCCACACAACCAGTCAGAGATCTACCTAAGTTAGTAAAGCCTACTAACACCATATGTAAGGAATATCAGATGGGAAAACAGACAAAAAATTATTTTTGGAGAAAACAACATCATTATAATGGAGTATTGGATTTGGTACATACTGATATATGTGGTCCATCCATAATCAAAAGTCTACAAGGAGAAAGGTAATTTATGTTGCTTATTGATGATTATTCTAGGATGATATGAGTTGCTTTCTTAAGAGAAAAATATGAGGCATTAGAGAAGTTCAAAACTTTCAAAGCCATGGTAGAGAATGAGATAGGTTTGAAGATCAAATGCTTGAGATCAAACAGAGGTGGTGAATTCACTTCCCGAGATTTCAATTGATTATGTGAAGAGCATGGAATCAAAAGATAGTTATCTTCTCCTTGGACGCCTCAATAGAATGAAGTTGTTGAGAGAAACAACTGAACAATTCTAGATGTTACCAGAACTATGATGTTGGAAGCTAATGTTCCTCATATCTACTGGAGAGAAGTTGTAAGCATTGCAGTGCATACTATCAACCGGGTAAATGTCAATGGTAATTCTAGTAAGACTCCTTTTGAATTGTGGTTTGGTTATAAGCCTACTATGAAATATTTCAAAATATTTGGAAGTAGATGTTATATAAAAAGAGATGAAGATATAGGAAAGTTTGATGCTAGAAGTGATGAAGGAATCTTTCTTGGCTACTCTACTAAGAGAAAAGCCTACCAGTGCTACAATAGAAGATTGAAGAAGATGGTTGAAAGTGCAAATGTTAGAGTGGATGAGGATACTGATAGATCATCTAGGTACTATGGATATGATTCAAATGACCAACATGATAGTACTAATAAAGGAAAGAATTCTCAGATACGGAGTCAAGTTCAAATTATTTCTGTGAATCAAGAAAGTTCAAAAGCTGAAGCTAGTGGAAGTGCAGAAGAGAGAATATAAGAACCAAAAGTTAGAGAGAATCACAAAATTCCGAGGTATGTAAAGCTAAATCATTATGAAAACCAGATTATAGGAGACAAGAATGAAGGTGTGCAGACTAGAAGAAGAATTGTAGAGGAGTATTGCCTAATTTCCAAGATTGAACCTAGCAATGTCAATGAAGCATGTAAAGATGAATATTGGATGAAAGTAATGAAGGAAGAACTAATGTAGATAAAGAAAAATGATACATGGACTCTTGTTCCCAGACCTCAGGATAAGAATATGATTGGAACCAAATGGGTCTTTTGGAATAAGCTAAATGAGCAAGGTGAAGTGATCAAGAATAAAGCAAGATTGGTCTGTAAAGGGTACTCACAGATGGAAGGTATTGATTTTGAAGAAACCTTTGCCCATGTTGCTAGCATTGAAGCTGTGAGATTATTTCTTGCTTATGTTACTTTCAAGAACTACAAGGTCTATCAAATGGATTTAAAGTCAAAATTTCTAAATGGTGAATTAGAATAAGAAATGTATATTGAGCAACTGAATGGATTTCAACTGACTGACGAAAAAGACATGGTATGCTTATTGAAGAAAGCTCTGTATGGACTTAAACAAGCCCCTAGAGCCTAGTATGCTAGACTGGAAAAATACTTGTTGAAGATTGGATTCAATAAAGGTAATGCTGACAATAATTTGTATTTCAAGATGGATCAAGATAAAGAGTTGATTATTGAAGTCTTTGTTGATGACATTATTTTTCAAGGTGATGATGACTTATGCATGAATTTTTTTGATGAAATGAAAAGTGAATTTGAGATGTCAATGATAGGAGAGCTGAAATTCTTTCTAGGATTGCAAATTACTCAGTTAGATGATGGAATATTTATATCTCAGTCCAAGTATGTGAAAGAGTTACTAATTTTTTTTGGAATGGAAGACTCAAAGCCTGTTGGTTCACCCATGGTAACTGGATGTAAGTTAACAAAAAATAATGATTCTCCTAAAGTTATTCAAACAAGATATAGGTCAATGATTGGTAGATTGATATACTTGACTCAAACCAAACCAAGCATCATGAATTTTGTATGGATGGTTGCTAGATATCAAGCTGATTTGAAGGAATCACATGTGATTGTAGTAAAGAGAATTTTCAGATAACTGAAAGAAATAGTTGATTTTGGGCTATAGTATCCAAAAGATGACGATCTTACTTTGAATGCCTTTATAGATGCAGATTGGGTAGGAGATGTGGATGACATGAAAAGTACAAGTGGTGGTGCATTCTTCTTGGGGAAGAAGCTGGTGTCTTGGCTAAGTAAAAAGCAGAATTCCATTTCCTTATCTACTAATGAGGCAGAATGTATTGTTGCTGCAAACAATTGTACTCAAGTGTTGTGGATGAAGCAAATGTTGAGAGATATCAGAGTTGAGTATGATGAGCGTATCACTATATTCTATGATAATTCAAGTGCTATAAACATTTCTAAGAATTTGGTGCTACATTCAAAGACAAAACATATATCTATCAAGTATCACTTTTTGAGAGATAAAGTGAGTGATAAAGAAGTCAGATTAGAATATGTGCCCACTAAGGAACAAATTGTAGATATCTTCACCAAACCATTTCCTAAGGATAATTTTGAGTATCTCAAAGACAAGTTAGGGGTGATTTCCCCTCCTAATTTGAACTAAGATGCAAGTCTTTGCATCAATTCATGCACTTACAGTCAGATCTTGTTTTAGATTGATGTTATAGTGGTTGCTCTCAACTATGTGGTTAAGAGCATGTGTACCTTTGCCATTATGTCAAAGGGGGAGAAGATTAATGTGAGAAACCCTCGAGGAAGAAAGAAGAGTCATGAGGAGAAGAAGATTTTTGGAGAAGAGCTAGTTGTGCTTGATGGTATTTTTTTCACATCATGTGTTTCCATCAATGTCAAAGGGGGAGATTGTTGGATGTTGTGGTTGTGTTGCTGATATGTGGTTGTTATTTATGTCAACACTATTAGCATTGATGACTCTGAATGTTGTATAAATCGAGGAGATTGAGAAAATTAGAATAAATATGTTGCAGACAATCTGTGAAGCTGTGAAGACCAGAGTGGTGGAAAGTTTTGTATGTTGGTATTCAGAAGGCGTGCATTAATGGGTTTTTTCTGAGCCTATCTAGTATGTTTTTCAGAAGTTTCAGAGGTGTGCATCGAGATTGAAGAAATTTATGAGTTTTTGAGTTCCTACAATTATTCTGTTACTATAACATGTGTTTTTAGAAGAAGAGAATGCAATTTTGGTAAATTAAGTTGTTGTGTATACTCTTGAGATGTTAAGTGATGTTTCTAGATCATGCTATATCATTGTGGTACATCCGTGTTGATCGATGTGTTCACAGTCAAAGATTTTTCCTTTGTGTGTTCAAGTTTTCATGTTCTTGGCCGACATGATGGTGGTAGCGTGTTGTGGATCCTTATGGATTGAGTCTTGAATACTTGGTGTGTTCAAGGATGTTGATTTAGGTCTTCATTATATTGTGACCAACTTGGGTTGGTATGCATTGAGATTTGTTCATGTATTGGCTGACAATTTATAATTCATTTATTCCTTATTTGTAGCCGACAGAGTTGTTGATGTAAATCCATGTAGCGGGTGTATAAGAACGATTGCTTCCTCATTTTTAAATACGATCGGTGAATGTATGTGAAGTGTGTGCAAGATATATGTGAACAAAGATCAAATCATTTGAGTGCAGAGCAGAGTGTGAAGAATTTTGAGCAAAGAGTAAAGAAGTATTTTTGTGCCTAATCAGAACTGTCATCAGGCTTATGAAGAAGCTAATTTCTCAGTTCAACCTCATCAGAAGGATTTAATCTAATTGTATTATGTAAGGCAGTGAGCTCCTAGTAGTGTGTCTGAATGCATGTGCATTCCTTATTCATTTTCTATTATACTTTTAATAGGGTATAATTGTGGATTAACCTCCACCATGGTTTTTCCCCTAATAGGGTTTCCATGCAAAAATATTGGTGTTGTGTGTTTCTAATGTGTTGATGATTCTTTCTTTCACTATTATTTATTAGATCTATGATTAAAGGTTGATAAGGTTAAGTAAAGTTTTAAATTCTGCAATGATTGATTCAACCCCCCCTCTCAGCTGTCTATCCTTGTTTTTCCAACAATGGGTATGAGTGATATAAATTCTTGGATGAAATCCATGGACAAGGAGATGATTACATTGAAGAAAAAACAAGATTTGGGATCTGGTACCTTTTCCTATTGGATGCAAACTTGTTGGTTGTAAATGGGCGTTCAAGAAGAAGTGTGGTCCTAATGGAAGTGTTGAGAAGCATAAGGAATAGTTGGTCGCTAAGGGGTTTTCTCAGGTGGAGGAAATTGACTATGGTGAGACATTATCTCTTGTTGTGAGGCTGACATCTATCTAATTTATGTTATCACTTGCAACAATGTATGATTTGGAAATAGAACAAATGGACATGAAGACATCATTCCTTCATGGTGACTTGGAGGAAGAAATTTACATGTCACATCCAAAGCACTTCATTGAAAAAGTTAAAGAAAATATTATTTTCAAACTAAAGAAGTCTCTATATAGTTTGAAATAGTCTCCTAGAATGTGTTACCAAAAGTTTGATCCTAACTGTTGTCATTGATATTTTTTAGATCTAAATATGACCATTGTGTGGATTGTAAATCTGATAATAGCCGCATTCTCATTATGTTTTATACTTAGATGACATGTTATTTATTGAGAATGGTAGAAGTATGATTTCAGATTTGAAGTTTCATTTTTCAGCACAGTTTGAGATGAAAGACCTGGGTGTAGATAGGTATAGTTTGGGGATGGAAATTAGGAGAGACAAAGCTAAAAAAAATTTGGTTAAGCTAGAGAAAGTATGTGAATTCAGTGTTGGACAAATTCAAAATGGAAGATTGTAGACAATTGGTTGCTCCTGTGATGTAGGGGATGAAGTTTTCTATGAATGATTGTCCAAAGTATCCTACTGAACTGAAGGACATGACCAAAGTGCTATATGCAAGTGTTGTTGGTAGTTTGATGTATGCTATGGTGTGTACAAGACTAGAAATTTCCCAAGTAGTGGGAGTTCTTAGTCATTTTATGGCTAATTTGGGACAAATACATTGGGATGTAGTTATGAGAGTGTTCAAATACTTATGGGTACTTCCGAGCATGCCTTGTGTTTTCATGGTCATCCTACTAGATCTCAACATTCTATGAGTATTTGTGGATATATAGATTTAGATTTGGCATGTGACATTGACAAAAGAAGATCCACAAGTGGTTACATATGTTTTTGATGTATGGTGGTGTTATCAATTGGATGAGTAAGTGGCAGGTTGTAGTTTCTTTCATAGATTACAAAAGCATAATACATGGCAACCACTCATGCTTGTAAGGAATCCATTTGGATTAAGAGATTGTGTTTTGATATTGATTTTGATGTAGAAAAAACTACTATTTTTTGTGACAGTCATAGTGCCATTTTCTTAGCAAAGAATCCTACCTTCCATGCTAGAGAAAAGCACATTGATGTTTAGTATCATTTTGTTTGTAATATGGTAGAAGATGGAAATGTGAACTTGGAAAAGGTTGACACTTTGGCGAATGTTGTAGATGCATTGACAAAACCAATGAGCACAAAGAAGTTTAGATGGTGTTCTGATTCCATTAGCCTTGGGGCCCTAAGCAAATGATCTCACATGACTCTTGGTAGGTCTTTAACAAGTGGAAGAATGTTGGGATTAACGTGTCTCAACCTTAGAGTCCTAACATGATTAATTTTAATAAATTATTATATTTATTTGTATTATTTAATTGCCTACAATTTCATGTCATCAATTGGGACCCACCAAATTGGTGGCATCCCCATTGGAGGTGACTAGATGACACATCATTATCTCAAGTGGAGGTAGGCATCCCACTTTGAAATCTTGGACTTATGATAAATTTTATGACGCATCATATGGCAACTTTGTGCATGGAGAAAGTTGTCACCCAAGTTGGGTTATGACACATTGAAAGAGAATCAAATATTCTTGGTCAATTATGATGGATTATCTTACATCTGTAAGTGTTGTAAGTAGGGAAAATTTTATGACAGATTCTATGATAGTTGTAAGGCATCTATTATAGTTATTATTAGCATATTTTGGGCACCCAAGCTTGAGGAGGAAGAATCAAATATTATGACAGTTGTAAGAGGTTTAAGGGAATATTATACATGTTTCCAAATCTCGTGTATGGTGTAGGAGATTGTGCCATGTGTATTTGGACACCCATTCTCTTCTAGATGCTTCTCTTAGCTTGTATCTCTCTATATATTATATTCCTTGCATTCTAGAATGCATTGTTTGTTTGCAAGTAACGAAGTGTTGTTAGATTGAATCTAAAATAGGTGTTTATTTTGAAACACTTATTGAAGAAGCTTTGTACTTGGAGTTGCATTGTAATCTCTATTTGATATATATGCTTTTGGAGGGTAAATGCTTGATTATAACTGAGAATAGCAAGCTACTTTGAGGGGAAAACCTCCAAATATCTCCAATGAGAACACAACTCACAATATGATCTTGAAATAAGACTCACAACCTCCTATATATACCTATTTATGCCTAGGATATCACCTAGACTGACTCAAACAACCCTATATAAGCCCTAGGCCAACCCAACTAACTAAATAGTAATATAATAATGATAAAATGAATTAATTAGGAGTTAAGATGCCACAATCCGACTATTCATAATTCAATGTACACCAATATTAAGGGCATAACATGCCCCCCCCTCTTCAAAGAAGCATTTTCCTCAATGCTAATCAAGTGTGGATTCTTTTGAATGAACTCCTCATCCTCCCATGTGGCATCTTCAACTAGTAAATTCTTCTATTAGATGAGATACTTAATGAGAGTTCTATTCCTCAGCTTCTCCGTGTGTGGTTGACAAATGCACTTTGGTTCCAAAATGATTCTTCCTTCTTCATTGAGCCTTGGTAGTATTGTTTGAGTTGGAATATTATGCCCAATTACCCTTTTCAAATAAGAAACATGAAAAACTAGATGTATCTTTGTTTTTGGTGGCAACTCTAGCTTGTAGGAAACTCTACCGATATTTTGCATGATTTGGCATGGCCCATAATACCTTGGAGACAACTTATTATTCTTTTTTTGTTGCTTTAGTGAGATTTTCTTATAAGGCTGCAATCTCAAGAAGACCTAGTCCCCAACTTCAAAACTTCTTTCACTATGATGTTGGTCCACTTGTCATTTCATTTGATTTTGTGCCATCACTAAATTCTCCTTGAGTCTTGAAAGTACATGTTGTTGATGAAGCAAGTGGTCCTCTATTGCCTAAACTCCTGGTGACACCTTTGATGATGATGTGATGACAAGAGGATGATATCCATAAAGTGCCAAAATGGAGACATTTTTGATGAGCTGTGAAAATAAATGTTATACCACCATTCTGCAAGTGGTAGCCAATCTACCCATTGAGACTATTTATTTGAAGTGAAACAACATAGATATCCTTCCAAACACTTATTAACGACCTCAATTTTCTCATCTGATTGAGGGTGGTATGAAGAGTTATGAGCCAATTGAGTACCCATACATGAGAATAAATCTTTCCAAAAGTGACTAGTAAAGATAGGATCACGATCACTGACAATAACCTTAGGTGTACCATGTAGATTTTGAATATTCTCCAAAAAAAATTTTGCCACCGCGGTTTCCTATAAAAGAATGGGATAATGCAATGGAATGTGCATATTTAGTGAGGCCGTCAAATACTACCATGATGACATTATGACCTTTAGATTTGGGAAGCCCTGTGATGAAGTCCATGGATACCTCTTCCCAATGTTGGCTAAGAATAGATAAGGGCTGCAAGAGACTTGGTGTCTTAATTGTCTGCCCTTTATTCCTTTGACAAACCAAACATTCAGCCACAAATTTTTGAACATAACCTTTTATCCCTTCCCAAAAAAAATCTTGCTTGACTTGATGATATGTCTTCAAAAATCTTGAATGACCACTAACTAGAGACTCATACAGTTTTGTGAGAATCTTGTGTTTAAGAGTGGAATTCTTGCAGAGATACAAACACTCTTTATACCAAAGAGTATCTCCCTTCCAACAAAACCTAAATGAACTACTAGGATTAATTTTTTATTGTTGGATGAGATTACTTATCACAACATTGGTTTTCCACTCTATTTTGGCTTCTTCCACCCAATTTTCTTCTAATATTGAAAGAGAACACAATAAGGCTTCATCTTTCTCATCCTTCCTAGAAAGTACATCTTCCAAAATATTTCCCTTCCCTTTCTTATATACAATCTCAAATTCATATCCTAGCATCTTAGTGACCCATTTTTGTTGCTCTTCAGAAGATAATCTTTGTTCCAAAAAATATTTTAGGCTATCATGATCTATCTTAGCCTTGAAGTGTCTACCCATTAGATAAAGCCTCCATTGTTTAACTACGTGAAGGATCACTAGCATTTCCTTCTCATAAATAGGTCTGAGCTGATTCTTACCCTTTAATTGATGATTCTCAAAAGCAATTGGTCGACCTTCTTGCATGAGAATTGCTCCTATCCCATTTCCAGAAGCATCACATTTCATAATGAATTCCTTGGTGAAGTCAGGAGTGGCAAGCACTGGAGTTGTACACAACCTCCTTCAACCTCTCAAATGCTACATTAGCACACTCATTCCAATGAAAATAATCCTTCTTCACCAAAGCGGTGAGGGGTGATACTATACAACCATAATTCTCCACAAATCTTCTATAATACCCTATCAATCCCAAGAAACCCCTCAGTTTATTAATAGTTTTTGGAATAGGCCATTCCATGATAGCCTTAATTTTGCTAGGGTCCACCTTTACTCCTTCATGTGAAGCTATGTCTCCCAAATACTCCACCTCCTTAAGACTAAAAGCACACTTTGATGGCTTAACATATTTTTGATGATCTTCAAGTATTTTTAATGCTTGATCTACATGTTGCAAGTGTTCTTCCCATTTCTTGCTATAAATCAACATATCATCAAAGAACACTAATACAAAATTTCTCAAGAATTTATTAAAAATGGAATTCATCAAAATTTGGAATGTAGATGGTGCATTGGTAAGACCAAATGGCATCACCAAAAATTCATAATGATCCTCATGAGTCTGAAATGTTGTCTTACAAATATCTTCCCCCTTAATCTAAATTTGGTGATAACCAAATCTAATATCTAACTTGGTAAAATACATAGCTCCATTCAATTCATCTAGCAAATCATTAATGACTGGAATAGGAAACGTATCTTTAATGGTGTATATATTGAGCACTCTATAATTGAGACACATGTGCCAATTTTCATCCTTCTTATGTACCATCACCACAAGTGAGGAGTAAGCACTTTGGCTATGCCTGATAATTCTTGCCTCGAGCATCTCCTCAAATAAATTCTCACTTTTTTGTATGTGTGGGTACTAGTAAGGCCCGATGTTCAGTGGTTGGATCCTTGGAACTAGTTGTACGGCATGATCATGATCCCTCGTAGGAGGAATTCCGTTAGTCATATCTCCAAGAACCACTTAGTGACGATCAATTATTGCTTGTAAATCTGGATGAGTAGGAGCATTAGATTGAGAGACTTCTAATGAACATAGTTGGGCCACAAATCCATCCACTCCTTTCTTAAGAAAATTTTGCATTTTATGAGAGCTTACCATCTATGGGAATTTTCCTTCAATCCAATTATCTCTACTACCTTTCCTTCTAATTGAAATCTCATGAATAGTTCTTAGAAGTTCATCTCAATTGTTCCCAATGTAGTAAGCCATTGTACTACCAAAACAATATCTGCTACACCCATGGATATCGTATACATTGGGGCATCAAGTTGATAATCTCGTATGGATAATTTGATTATATGACACTTCCCATAATAGCTAATTTTACTCCCATTTGCAATAAAAATTTGAAACTCTGGAGCTAGATATATAAAACAATTTAGACGAGTAGCCAACTTTTTGTTGATGAAATTATGGGTACTATTTGAGTCAACCAACACTGTTACTTTTTTATTCTTTAAGAAACCCGCTGCCTTGAGAGTTTGTGGAGCACTAAACCTTGAGAGTGCATGACAAGAAATGATTGTTTGAGAATCATGTGATTCCTCATTTGACTCTCTTCCATCCTCTAATATGGGTTCCTCCTCTTCTTCCTCACTTGGACCTTCAATATAGAACAATTTCTTTTCACTACATTTATGTCCTCGATTGTATTTTCTATCACAATTGAAACATAACCCTTTTGCTCTTTTCTCCTCAATTTTTTGTGGAGTCAACATAGTAGGTCAAGGAAGAGGTGTGAATATCCTTTCTCTCTTGTCACATTAGCCCCTTGCTTCTTCAAAATCAAATACTTATCTACCCTGCATGCTAAGATAAAAGACTCATTTATAGAGCTAGGACTAAACATGCGTACCTTATGTTGAATGTGATCCTTGAGATCACCCAAGAATAAATCATTCAAGTTCTCTTTTGTAATTATATCCACTCTTAAGGATAGATTTTGAAATCGCTGAATATAATCCTTAATTGATTCCGTTTGTTGAAGTTTAGCAAGTTGGCTGAAGTTGTCTGTCACACTATTGCTATATTGTGCTTGGAATTACTTCGTAAAAATTAACCATGAGACAGTGAGACCCTTTTTCCTTTGAAGAGTACATAGCCAACGATACCAAATGAATTGATATGGTTCTAGATATAGGGAAGCCATCGTCACCTTTTTTCCATTTAGGACTTGATGCACTTCAAAAAAATTCTCCATTTGGTTTATCCATGTTAGAGGATCCTTGCCATCGAACTTGAACATATCAACCTTTGGAAAAAAATTCCTAGATCCCATATGAGTATTAAAATTTGTGTCAATATTAGTTGACCTAGAAATTTCACCTTGGTTGCTTGGGAACTCATTTCTTGGTTCATTCATATAGGTGCTTAACATGCTTCATATATTTTATATATCTCCTCTTAGGTCACACATATCCATCTTCATTGAGGAAATGTCTTCCTTGACCTTATGGATTTCCTCATTGGGATTAATATCCTCTATTGTTACCCTATCCTTATCGGGAGTCTTCCCTGGTGTGACAACATTCTTTTTGCCCCTTGTTGCAAGCCCCGTCATGATGGGAACTAATAATTTTGAAATAAATCACACAAATGAAATTTAAATTCTTTGAAATTTTTACTATAACTTAATAGGGCCAAAATACGTCTCAACTAGAAATTCTTCAAGAAATAAGCAGATTTGCAGCCTTGAGAGCGATATTTGTGGAAATTCTAATTTTGCAATATCTTGCTTATTTCTACTTTAATTTTTCCAAAATTTGGATTTTAGGCCTCTTTAGTATGTATTCAAAAACCCAATAAAAATCAAGCTCCAATTAGGAAGTGAGAGATATGCATATTCCAAATAAATTGTGTAGAAACCCTAATTTTGCAATAATTTGCTCAATTATGCTCCAATTCCTCTGAAATTTGTATTGTAGCTTCTTTAATACGGGCTTAAAAAACCCTTTAAAAATTTTAAAAAAAAATCACCAAAATATGAAAGATATTCTCTTCGCAAAATTGCCTCCAATACTGAGAAAAAAACCTTGCCTCTACAGTGGCAAGATCATGCTTTGATACCACTTGTAATGAAATAACTTGCACAATAGAAGAAGATGATATGAAATATGCTGCAAATACTTGATAATAACTAAGAATCACAAGTCACTTTGAGGGGGAAAAACTCCAAATATCTCCAATGAGAACACAATTCACAATATGATCCTAAAATAAGACTCACAACCTCCTATATATGCCTATTTATGCCTAAGATATCAGTTAGGCTGACTTAGACACCTCTATATAAGCCCTAGGCTAACCCAAATAACTAAATAATAATATAATAATTATAACATGACTTAATTAGGAGTTAAGATAGCCACAAGCTGACTATTCATAACTTGACATACACCAATATTAAGGGTGTAGCGTGTCATCAAACTTGATGTTCTGCTATGTTTTCTAACTCTAAATTTTATTAGATAAATATTACTCTAAGGCTTTAATTTGAAATCCTTTTTTAAGTTGTTTTTTCTCTCACAACTTCAAGACTTATCCAAGAATAATGTAAAGGGCACAAAGTAGCTTCAACAAATTAAAGATCATGTTATGTAGTTTTAGGCCAACTTGTTTTAGCTAATGCCAAGGAGTGTTTTAGATTATGAATTGATTGTTTGTTGCCACTTCTTTCAACCCTCATCATGACTACCTTGTAATTCTTGGTAGTGTTTTCTTGTTTAAGGTTCTCTTCTAGCTACCTATTGATAACTCTTATTCTTTTTAATTTTCTTTGTTCAATACAAAAAAATAGATTTGTGTTATGATAAAAATATTTTGTTAACCACTCCATAACTAAGTTTTATTTATGTAGAATAGTGTGATTGTATCTTCTTGTTTCCCAACCATTTCTACAACATGCGACCCTTGTTTGAATTGAATAATGCTAAAGAAAAGTTACAAATAAAATAAATAACAGTCTAAATGGATTGAGAAGAAAAGGACAACTAAGATGAGCAACAACTCCAAATGAAACATACAAACTCAACTAAGAGAAAACAACAATAGCCTAGTTGAGGAATTACAACCAACAATATAGTATTTTACTCTAGTGACAAAACTCAACTATGAGAAAACAATAACAAAAATTGATATTTACAACCAATATTACAATAATAACGCTTGTTGATATCACCATTTTTGAGCCTCATCTGCCAATTATAAAATGACAGCTGGAAAACATATTAAACTCAAAATTTAAACAAGCTTTGCAATTGTCATGAACAATGAATGCCCCCTTTATGAAGTTGTAGAAATTGGCATTTGACCTCTTCCAAAAGCTTTCTATATTTATCATCCTCTCTCAACTGAAAACACAAAGAGACAAGTTGTACCATGATGTCAAAGTACAACTATAACATTTCTACTTTATGATGAGTGATATGATTAGAAAACATAGCTATGCATCTACTTTTCCAAATATGGGGCAAAATATTTTGTCTCTCAGTATCAACAACCACATTCTTATGAATCCCAACACCCACCAATGCTTCTTTCCAACACAACACATGGTTAAAAACAACAAGGAAAAAGTTGAATATAGCCTTCCATTTTTTAACTACCCAAAAATAGTCCCAAAAATATGTTTTAAGCTTTCAGTATGTTAGCAAAAAGTTCATTTGATTGGTTGAATCTCTATATATTTCAATCTATCCCTCACTGATAACTTATGGTGCAAAACTTTCCAAGCTAGGATTTGAGCATTTGCTTCCCCTCTAGACCTCCAAATTTGAGCACTTAGTTTCCTCCATTTCTTTTCTTGAAATCTACACCTCCATTTGATATTAAGTCTTGCATTTAGATTCATACTTTTAAGGAGTTTTAAGCAAATCTTCTTCAAAGGAAAGCAAAAAATTGGATATTTCTCAAGCCATAGCCAATCTTTGAAGAGATTGCAACATAGAGGAGTGCAAAGTTTCATAAGAAGATCCATAGGAACCAATGATTTCACAAATGCCACAATACCCTTGAACCTATTATTTAAACTAAATGAATTTTTGGAGCTTTGCCAATCCACCCAATCAAGAGAATTAAAATTTCATAAATCACCAAACTGTTGCACAACTTTCTTGAAAAGATAATGAGCCTGTTTAGGGAAAGTAATAAACAATAGTTTTCCATGATATTGTATTAGTGTGTTCCACCAAATAGACGAGGCTGTGAAGCTAAAACCATGCTACAAGGAATCCTTCCAATTTAAAAATTTACAAATTTGTTGTCATGATTTCCACATAGATTGCAAGAGGAATGGGACTTTAATATGAAAGAGAGGGGCACGCAAAATTTTATCCAACCACCCAACACCTTGCCACTTGTTATTCATAGAGGCAAGAATAATACGATGATGAATTAAAATATTTCATTGTTCTTCTCTAGAGACAACTTCAATTATCCATTTTGTTGTTAAGCAATTCCCTTGTGTCTTAGGATCTAAAAGACCTAATCCCCTTTTATTTTTAGGTTGTATACAATGTAGCCAAGAGGATGATCTAAAACCAACCTTTCTAAGAACCCTAAATAAGATTGTATTTTCCTAATAATCCTCCCACAACACAAATATGAGATTTCCAAAGGGAACTTTTTGTTCTATCATCATTATAACTATCTTATTAGGCATATACACAAAATGTGACAACATAAATAAAGCACACAAACTTCTTTGCAAAATGCCACACAAGATGCAAAACTATACGTTTTACCTATGAAAAACAACCAAAGCATTACAAACCTTAAAAATATTTCTACTATTTTTTTTATTGACCACAATATTTCCACCCATTTTTTAAATGAAAAAAAAACTTGCAAAAATAAAATAATATAGATGAGTAAGGGAAAATAAAAAATGCCATTAAAAAGCCTAATTATCATAAAACATAGTTTTTTCCTTGATATTGAAAATTCATTAGATGGAAACATCTTTGGGATTTTTTCTAAAGGAGCAAAAGGGATCCCATAAATACAAAAAATAAAATGCTACAAGATTAGTTAGAATCTTTTCCTCAACAATAGTTGTTCGTACTTTTTAGCTCAAAAACTTAAGCAAGTACAAAATCGGTGGGACTAGAAATTGCTCCACCAGCCTAGATTTTCTTTTACCACTTCTCAACCATATGAAACCACCAAATTCCATAAATATAAAAATTTAAATTTATAAACTTAAACTTTGATACAATATTCATAGAACCACCCACATTAAAATAATCCTAAATCAAGCCCAAGATACATATATTGCAAGGGAAGGAAAATCAACGTGTTCAGAAAATGTAACGCTGCGCGCCATGTGGATGCATTTCTGAAGTGTAGCATTGCATGGAGCTGGTGCAGCGAACAAGTAAAGGTAACTAGCGATCTGTACAGTTGGGCGATTTAGGTTTTTTAGTCTGTTGACAAATTTACGTTTTGGCAGTCCCTGCAGACAGAGGAGATGTGGACAAACAATATATTAACAGCTGTTGCTGCGACATGTGAGGTATTCGATGCTAGAAGTCCATGGCAGTTTTAAAATAGAGGGCATTAAAAAATGCAGGTACAAAAGCATTCCGCTAGGAAACCGAAAAAACTGATCTGGCATATGCATAGTATAGTATTTGTCGACTTCAAATATTCTGGAGCTCAATCTGGTAAAACTTTTATGTTTTATCGCTGACTTTTCCTGTTATGCTGTGAAAAGGGCTTCCGAGCTTAGTATTTGACTGTGACTGTTTCAAGTTTTAAATTTTTTCCAGTAGTTCTTTCCTCAAATTCCTACTGTTTTTATGGGACTTTAACCCCGGGGCTTTATTTGGGAGAACAATGTTTTGGGGGGTTTCTGTGATTGGAATCTACATTTATGATGTTTAGGATGAACCTGCTTATGGATCAGTTACCGCTTCATGGAAATTAAATTATCTCTCTTTTTCTGCGCTGTCTGCATAAACTGCAAGCATAGTGTCCATAAAAGCTATATTAGTATATACTTGGTATCTTTTACCCTAAAAGTAATCCAGCTAATTTCTATATTATGCTTTTCAGCCAGAGTTGATTTTTTTCTTGAGTTTTGTGAGTTTTTCTTCACACGAAACTATTTCAACTGATTTTCGGATATTTCAGAAATTCTGCAATGTTTCCAATGCAAAGGAAATTGTGTTAATTCTGTAGACCACTTTAATGGGCAGTTCAAAGAAGTTGCAATTTGTTGGCTCTACGCGTTAGTCAATCATTTCTATTATAGTCTGTAGTTAATCTTTTTAGAGCTCGAAAATGCAGAGGTGTATGTGAATATAGAGCTTGCTAAGAAGGTGTTCGTGATGCTCTGGCTATGTGGTCTAACTGGTAAGTTTGATCCCATGAAATTAATACATTTTTTAGCGATCGTCTCATGGACAAATCCCTTCATCGATGCTGATATGCATGAGGTTAATACTCAACAATCACCTAGTTTTAATACTTGAAATTTTGTTTGACATTTGGATTTGCATATTCAGCAAGGGAACAGCAGAATTTTGTGTTGGAAAACAATATTGTATTAAGGTCTTTATATGTCTAACGATGGGCAATGTCTATGCAGTCCTCAAAATGGTCATTTGATCGTATTTATTAATTAATTAAAAATAAAAAATGTATTCTATCTTTATTTTTAATTAATTAATAAATACGGTCAAATGGCCGTTTTGAGGGCTGCATAGGCAATTCCCTATCGATGTGACTGTTGATCAGAGCATGTCTCAATGGCAGCGTTTTTCAGTGACGCTGCCTGCAATTGTTGATCAGGCATGTTCCAAATAAGATTTTACAGCAGATGACCGTTTGCTGTATATCTGGTAACACTGGACCCGCTGCAATTGTCAAGTGTGGAGTCAATGTCATCAACTTTTGCCAGCATTCTTCTAGTTTGTGGCAAAATTGGATACTTGGAGTCATAGTAATTAGAGATTAGCTATGTTCAATTTCCCAAGAGTACATTTAGCCAAAGTAAAATGAACAATTTATTATTTTAAACAATGCCATCCAACTTGGATCATCAACCTTGATTCATCCACTGGGCAGAAACATACTTAATATGGATGAAAAGCTAGTCAGGATAAATGATCTTAAGCAGAATTAACTATCTATTCTGTTGTATGATAAATTGTCTTCCACTTGATGTTCTTTGACCTAAAAAATGTTCTAAACCCTATATTTCTTATGCTAATCTCAAAAGAATGCATTATGCAATACCCTGATTTGTGGACTTGTCCTTGGATATCCCATGAGCTGTTTTGCTGAAATACTTTTTGATCTTGCTGAGATGCCAAGTAAAATACTGTAACTTTTCTGCAATGAGAAACTGAAAGATCATTTTGTGATTTCATGAGCTAATTATAAGTCTGTATCGCAATATCACACCTCTGTTCAAAATCATCCTGCTAGTGTTTGACAGGATTTACGCTGCAGTGAAAGTTGTTTCACTATCCACCGTGGAAGATTCCATTTTGACAGGCCGATGTGAATGTAAAGACTACTATAAGTTGTTTGATTTGTGATATAGCTTATCAATAATTGTACGTCAAATGTGGAAGGAGAGATATCCATTTTTCACCTATCTTGCCGGTCCCCCGCACACCACTTCTTCATTATTCTGTGCTCAAAAAGAACATTCTTAAATTGCTCGTTCAGTTTATTTAACATTTGACCAAATTGGTTGGTAATTACTGTGGTAATTATCGATTCTCCTTGTTGCAGGTGAAACCCCTGGACAAATCGTTCAGGGGATGGGTGAACAGAGCTATCAACCTCAACCACAGCGCATATGATGATTGCAGTTGTATAACCTAATCACTTGAATAAAGCCTGCACTTCATCTGTGCAAAAACTAGCCTCAGAAAACAGAGGTAGGTTTAAAAACTCTTCCAATTATTTGAAAATATTCTGACTGCACACTCTAAAATTATAAAAACAAAAAGCTCTTAGTTCTTCCACAGGAAAATATTTTTCATTTACACATCTAATTTAAACATTACTGCAAAAATCTAGATCATGTAACGAGAAATCAAAATGATGGTCAATCATGAACTTAAAAACTAAAAGTGTGATTGAAAGCTAAAAGGAGGCTTGGAATCAATACCTTCGACAATGGGAATGCAATTTATGGATCCATCGCTGCAATATCAAAGCTGCATTGTTTTCCATGCCTGTAACTTTTCCATACCTTCTATCTTCTCCAGTTTCTCACAAGAGTAAATGAAAATACACACCCAACAGATTTCTCCCAAATTAAAGGAACTCAAGCTCAGGGCAATTACATACTGAAAACGATGCCTCATTAATTTAATAACAAGATAGCGACATTCTCTTCAGATTTTGACATTTGTTCAATACAACAGCAGACTTGAACATCAATAGTATCCGTCAAAATAAACGTTCTGGAGAGAGTTCATACCCTCAAGATGCAACCCAAGCAAATAATCAATTATTCAAGATTCTTAAGATTCAATATTCTTGACACACTTTTCAGGTTTTTACAAGCATCCAAGTGAAGACTTTTCAGTGTTGTTAGCAAAGTTATTTCCTGTAGCTTCTCACACCTGAATATTCAAATCTCCTCCAGCTCCACACAATGCGTGTTGATAAGTGATGCATGAGTCACACCGCCGTGCAATTCACTTTGACTGTCATGCGTAGTCTTATTGTTAGACAAATAGTTTTAGATATAGTTTGCATTCAAAAGGCAATGCATGGAGGGTCCATTAATTACTTTTGTTAGTTCACTAAGACATGTTTGGTCCTATCCAAACAAAAAAATTGGATAAGTCATCATATTTCATTACTTTTATTGATGATTACTCATGAAAGTGTTGGGCTTACTTTTTGAAGATCAAGGACATTTGATGCATTCAAGAGGTTTAAAGCCTTCATGGATAATGAAAAAGGTTGCAAAATTAACCTCACTTAGTTCAATAAGACATTTGTGGTCCTATGCAAATAATTTTTTTTGGGTAAGTCATCATTTTCATTATTTTTATTGATGATTACTTACGAAAATGTTTCATGAAAGTGTTGGGTTTACCTTTTGAAGACCAAGGATGAAGCCTTTGATGCATTCAAGAGGTTTAAAGTCCTTGTGGAAAATGAAAGAGGTTGCAAAATCAATTGCTTAAGGACTGATCACGGAGTATAATTTTGTCCAAGAGCTTTTCTGCATTATTGTGATATGAATGGTATAAAAAAACAACTCACCACTACTTACATGCCTCAACAAAATGGAGTAGCTGAAAAGAAAAATTGCATAGTGGTCGAAATGGCAAGGAGTATTTTTACAAACCAAGGGATTAAACAATTCTTTTTGAGGTGATGTGGTTGCTACAATAGTGCATATTCTCAATCAAAGTCCCACAAATGCAAAATCAATTGCTTAAGGACTGATCATGGAGGAGAATTTTGTTCAAGAGATTTTCAGCATTATTCATTATTGTGATATGAATGGTATAAAAAACAATTCACCAGTACTTACATGCTTTAACGAAAATGGAGTAGTTGAAATGAAAAATTGGACAATGGTAGAAATGGTAAGGAGTATGTTACAAATCAAGGGATTAAGCAATTTTTTTGAGTTGATGTAGCTGCTACAATAGTGAAATGAAAAATTGGACAATGGTAGAAATGGTAAGGAGTATGTTACAAATCAAGGGATTAAGCAATTCTTTTTGAGGTGATGTAGCTGCTACAATAGTGTATATTCTGAATTGAAGTCCCACTAGTGCACTTGACACGATGTAATGTCCCTTATTTGGGATATTCCTAGATTTTGCCCTAAAACCACAATTTGAACCAAAATAAGAAATGCAAAATACATTTAAGATTATAAATTTATCAATTGAAATGCCCTTTATAAGATATAAATCCTAGTTTAGGTCCTGCACACAATACTAGTCACTAGAAATTGACATTAGCTTATAAACCATGAATATATATATATATATATATATATAGTAAACATCATGATATCCACACACATTAGTCTGTAACATACCCCTTAGTCATTAGTAAACATCATGATATCCACGCACATTAGTTTTTTTTTGAAATACTGCCTGCTGTTTGTTTGTTTGCTGATATGTTTTGTTTTTTTCTGTCTGCTGATTGAGTTTGTTTGCTGATATGTTTTGTTTTTTTCTGTCTGCTGATTGAGTTTGTTTGCTGATGTTTTTTTGTGTTTCAAATGAAACATGATATAAACATAACATAAAGCTTGGAAAATAAGATAGAAACTTGCTAGCAAATAAGAGACTTTAAGAAATAAATTTCTGTGAACATCATATCAGAATTTTCAGATTTAACACTTCAAATCAGACTTTTACAAGTGTATATCAGAATCAGTAAATTACATATCAGACCTGAATGTAGAGCTCAAACAGCAATATAAACACTCCCAACTTGCAATATTCTTCACCAAAGAGTTAGTCCAGCGAACCCCTTGCAAACTCGATGCCAATGACCAAAGTCTCAGACCCCAATGATGGCATAAACGGCTTGTACATCAGCAGGCCAAAAATCTGGAAATTACACCCAAAGTGGGTGCCGCCTGGAGAAGGGCGACTTGCTCTAATAAATCAGATTCTCACCAATATAATCATATAAATATATGCTTTGGGTCGCCTAGATGAGGAGCATCCACAAAATCAACACCCAGAATGAAAGCCCTAACCAAAATGGAATTATGAACAAATTGTAAGGTGCTAGCTCAGAATTAAGTCAAAACTAGTAATATGCTTGCTCAGAAACGAACACCTTTCCAGACATAATTCAAACAACTAAATAATTGAAATGTAATTGCCAATACTGATCATAAGTAAACAGATTTCAAATATAATAATCAGTCAACATAAACTGTGCTTGATTACAGACTGAGATCAATTAATATGAAACCATAGGTAGATCCCGACGATTTTAACACAGACTGGAAATACAGGTACTCTGGTTCATAAAAGAGATCACCCGTAACAGAGGGCTGTTCACAGCTCTTCCACATATTTCTCAGCCCACGATACTGTTATCAATACGGATCCAACATTTATTCAGAAGATATTGGCGGTAGTACAAATCATAGCAACAAAAATCTTTTGGGGAATAAATCGGCAAACCAAAAGTTCTAGATTTTTTGAAAAAATGGGGAAAAAATGGGAAAAAAAATGGAATTAAAAAAAAAACATAAAAATATGTAGAATAAGAGACAAAAACTGAATTTTTTTTAATTGAAAGGCATTTCCATAGCAATAGAGATATAGAGAGCAAATAAAATAGAGAGTTTAACTAATGAATCATAGAAAATAGATTTTGTTGTTTATATTCATATCGCTGATTACATTGCATTCCACATCTTTCAAAGCATTAGTTCACAATGCATAACTAATAGATGACAAAATTTCAATTACAATATAGTTTGTAGTACAAAGTTTCAAAAATAAAAAATAGCCTATGACTCTTGCTAGTTGCTACTATAAATAGAGCTATGCTAGAGGCTTGCAGGCCTTGATGATGAAGCTCCTAGGGCTTTGCCTCTCCTAAGTTCATCGATCACATGAGGCTCCCAGTTGGCCTCCTCTAGGATCTCAAAATCCTCATCCTCAAGAGCTTCGTCATCATTAGCAACTTCGTCATCATTAGCAATCCACTCATTTTCTGGATCAATCTCATCAAGGTCAATTGGCTCAGCATCCTCAATGGTACCTAGTTTTTCCCATGGGCAAATTAGTCTTTGGATTACAAGTGCAAAAACATTATGAATACAGTTACAAATTTACAACTACGATTGCAAGTATACTAAAAGTCTAACCTTGAGCATTCTTTAGCTTCAAGCGGAGGTTGTGGTGAACAAACACCAAGTCATTCATCCGTTGTTGTGTTAGATGATTGCGTTTCTTCGAATGTATGTGTTAAAAAACACTCCAAGTACGCTCACAAGCGGATGAACTGCATGGCTGGCTCAGAATGCGTTTCGCTAACCACCTAAGATTTTTGGTTTCATGACCAAAAAAATCCCACCATAGCGTTGAAAAACAAATTATATGGAGATGATGTCATGTAAGAATATCTTAAATTTTTACATATTTTATGATTTTGTCCACAAAATAGAGAGATTATCAAAATTTTATAGACTCTACCTGGTTGCACGCTCTTCCTACCTTCCACGACAGCCTTAGATGAGAAAAAACCCGTTGCTTGCTTGTACATGGCTAATTCTCCCATAGTTGTCGTTAACTGTTCTATGGTTGCAAACATTTTTTCCATGCATATGAACAAGCCCTGTGCAACCTCACCATCATCATCTCTAAATGAAGAGTTATGGTACATACTTGGATTAAGGTAGTATCCTGCAGCATGGAGAGGAGAATGCGTCTGTCGATCCCATTGTCTATCAATTATGTCCCACAGTGGCATATACCTATCCTTGTCATTTTCCATCCTACTCCTCATCACCTCCTTGGCCCTATCCATGGCCTCATACAAATATCCCATAGGGGATTTATCCCCATCCACTAGTCTCAAGACCTTCACTAGAGGCTCTGAAAATTGTACAACTTCTTCCATTGCATCCCAAAAACTAGCAGAATAAATGTAATCTGATATTGCTTTGCCATCTGCTTGATTTGAGAAGCTAGATGCCATCCATTCGCTTGAAACAAACATTCGTTTCAAATTCATTTTTTGTTCGCATAAAGTTTGTAGTGCAAGGAAGTGTGTTGCAAATCTTGTCACCCTTGGTCGAACTAACTCCTTGCCTTCTGTGAAAGTGCGCATCATACACAAAACCCTTGTGTGATTATAGATAAATTTGGTAATTGAGCGAGCCTTGTACAATACCTCCTTAACCCACTCAAGTTTACCAATGTCCTCTAGGGTTAGATCAATGCAATGTGCTGCACATGGAGTAAAAAAGATGGAGGGGTATTTGTCTTTCAGAAGTCTCCCAACAACAACACAAGCAACAACATTATCTATAATTAATTGAACCACATTTTGTGGCCCTATTTCTTTGACCACCGAGTCATACATCTCGAATAATGCACCCGCAGATTTGATTGTGTGTGATGCATCCACACATTTCAAAAAAATTGTGCCAATTTCACAAGACACAAGGAAGTTGATGAGTGTTCGATTCCTCCTATCTGTCCATCCATCTGATATTATGCTGCAACCAGTCTTTGTCCAAATTAGTCGATGTTCAACAACAACATCATTAACATCCTGTACTGCATCATTAAGCAAAGGAAGCCTCAATGACTCAGAAGATGGGGCTTTGAACCCAGGACCTGCAGATGCAATAGCATCCACCATACCTTGCCAGTATGGAGACCTGACAACATGGAAGGCAAACTAGAGTAGTACCAAAAATTCGCTATTGCCTTCTTTGCTTGTTCATGGACAGTCTTCTTCCATCCTGTACTCTCCAAAGTGGTCTGTGATCCTGGTGTAGTATGAGGTGGGAAGAAAGCATTTATGTTTCCTCCACCTGTGTTTGGACCACGTGCTGTAGAAGGTGTCGACCCAAATTCCTTGGAAAACACATGTGCACTATCTTCCCCATCCAAGCAATTCCTCCCAACTTCTGTAGAACTAGAGTCTATTTCATTCCCAGTTCTTTCCTTTTTAGCCTTACTCTCAGAAATCCCTTCAAGGGCTTGTTTTGCCTGATAAGTGACTACTGCAGGGCATTTTGTACAAATAATGGTGTTATTTCCTGGCTCCTTTGCCAAATGCCATTTGAAGCGATAAATGCCACCGTTGATGTCACCCAAACACCAATTGCATTTAACCTTCGTTGAACCCGGAATTGCCGTGCAATGTGTCCACGCAAAGTCTTTTACACGTGGCATTACAATCAAATCTACAAATGCATCATGATTCAGTATTAAGGCACATGCAATTAATTGGGAAAAAGTAGCAAATTCATTTCAATTCCCTTGCACTAAATGTCAAGAAGGTATCAATTGCAAAAAAAAAAAACTAGCAATACATGTGGCTGAATTAAAATATAAATGTTCCATTTCTGTTTCTATAATTTTCCATTTTACCTAAGTATCTACATGAACATCTACAAATGTATTTGCAAGTTTCATTTTTCCTCCATGTTTTCCATAATGGTAGTTTAATAGTTTAAAAAATAGAGCTAATATAAAAAAAAAAGAATTAAAATACAGTATAAAAACTAGCAATACATGTGGCTGAATTAAAATACAGAATACTAGCTCTTTTTTTTGTGTTTAATAGTTCCTATCAGTTTATCTATTGTCCTCTAAGTACATTTAAATTATAAAAGTTCACTTTGTTTATAAATACTAAGCACAAATGTGAAAAAAAAATCACTGTATTTTATAGTCCCATTGACCAAGTTTAGGCAAATACTATAAAAAAAAATTGTATTATTTTATAAAAACTAAAAATAATACATTTACAATATAAATATTAAATATTTTATATTATTTTATATTTTACAATATATTTACAGTATTTTATCTTGTAAACATAAATACAAAATAATAAATTTTGTAAACTATTTTATTTATATTTATTTTTATGTAAATATTACAGTATTTTGAAAAATAAATATAAAATAATACAAAAAACACTATAAAATAAATATTTTATATTTTATTTTATACTTATTTTGTAAGAATTCAGTAAATTACTACAAAATATTTTATAAAAATAAATACAAAATACAGCAAATATTATTAATTTATTACAGTAAAAATAAATAAACATTTATAGTAAATATTATAAATTCGTAAAAAACCATTTATAATAAATATTTTAAATGTTTACTCTTAACTGTTTTTTTACGAATTTAAAATATTTACAGTACATTTTAAATGTTTAGCATTTGTAAAAAATAAATTATGAATTTAAATGTTCACACTAAATATTTTAAATTTGTAAATTTTTAAACATTTAAGAGTTAACATTTGTAAAATTTTTTTTACGAATTTTTGTATGATACTATGAACTCAACGAAGTAAATAAAAAAATTTTAAAATAGCCATTCGAAAGAAATATATTTTGGATTTTTTTTTTTCACAAAATACAGAGCCACGAGCCTACCTGGAAATCGCCGCTGGAAGGATGGAAGGAAGAAATGAAGATCGCGTGCAAACTGGAATTGACGCCAAAACAAGAAGCAAACTCAAATCTTCGTTGGAAATCATCGCTTGCTGCCCTCCCTTTGTTGTTCGTCGCTTTCTTTCTGTGTATTGAGCTAGATGCGTCTGCATATTATAGTTTTTCGTGCGGATTTTAGGGCTTCTTATTTTCGTGGGAACATCTAACAGGTTGGTGAGATTATTAACATTGATTTTTTTGCAGATTTTTGGGAAAAAAACGTGGACTCGGATTAATTAAAAATCGCGATTAATCAGGTTTTTCCCAGATTTCTGTGACTATGGTACAAATGATGATCACAGACTTCAAACCCGAAGAAATAATAGTCGCCAAATTCAACACGTCCCATAGAGGAAGGTCTCAGAAAGATGTCAGAAGCATTCCAGATCACAATGCAGATGCATAGAAGGAGGGCGCTCATACGATGCACAAAATATTTATATATCATGATCTGGACCTAGTTCTCTTTGATATCATAGAGGCACTACAATGGAGAAGATTCTACATACCCCCATAGACCCCACAACCGCTATGAGCATGAGAATTCTGTACCCCTGAGATTTGTTAATCCCTCGGGAGGGCTGATCGATTCTATTTTTACCTCCCAATGGTGGTTGCCTGGTATGCAATGATAGTGTGCATGGGTGAATGGTGCAATAGCTGATGGCCCTAACTGATGTCACGCCTTACAATGATGCCTCCCAATGACCTATTGGGAGTTCAAGGTGCACCAAGAGTCTGTAGAGGAAATCGGCATCAGGACCCCCGCGATTCATCAAGGAAAGGGTGTGCTGCCAATCGTGGTGGATATAGGGTTGGCTAGAGCCTTTGGCTCAGCCAATATCGCCCAGAGATCGCTCACACTCCCGATCTCACCTGGTATGCAAAGAATAACGTCAAATTGAGGAATATGTGAAGGAATGGAAATCACGAGTTGCTAGCGTGGGGGTGTCGTCCCACTTGGTTGACTGACAGGGGGCTATGTCCCTAAAAGCCCAGAAGCTATGCTCCAATTCAAATTGTGATATCTGATATCCTGGATCAAACATGAAACTGGAATATATAGTAGTTATGGTCGACCCAAAGGGAGTTGGTCCAGATACAAATTTAAATATTATTTTAAATAATTTAAATTTATTAATTATTATATTATTTAAGTTAGCATTTAAAAATGCTCTTTTTCCTGCTAGCTAGAAATAGGTCCCAAATTGGGGACATGACACAAATAACCAGATTCAGACCCTGTCATGAAATGCCTAGAAAACATTGAAAACCACCTCAAAACTCACACCAAAACAAGCCAAAATGAAGCCAAGCTTCCCCACGCCAAAACCCACTATCAACTCCTAAAAAATACTCGAATATCTTCATGATTCTTGACTAAAACTGACAACTGTGAAGCACCAAAGTGACCCTTGAGTGGAATCACACCCAAACCAGTTAGGGTAGGTCTTTCACAACCGAAACTAGCTCTTGAATGAAGAGGGTTTTTGTCCTCAACACCAAACTGCAGACCTCTGGAGAAAATCCAGCAGCATCCTGTTATGCAACCAACTTAGACATGAGCAAATGAGACTCCAAAATGAAGTTATATAGGCTCAATGAGAGATTAGGGCGACCAAGTTTGAGTTCTCCTTTTTTCCCTCCAAAAGCCACACCCCTTTTCCTTGCTTTTTAATTAAAATTTCATTTTTAACTCTACATATCTCTCACTTGGGTGTCCCACTTATCTAGCCTTCTAATTTGCTATTGTTGCTTTAAAAACACTTCAAGTCATTGAACTAGGTGCCAAGGTACAAAATGATGACCCATCCGACCCTCAAGTTATAAAATAACTTTATAAAAACAACTCAAGTGAGGAATGCAAATATTAAAATAATCAGAGCTTAGCAAAACCAATGCTCAAATTGGAAAGACACTGCTAAAAGTAGCCTGACTAGGTCCAGATACCCGAAATAGACTTACTATTTTTAGTAACTACTAAAAATAGTAAACACATTGAAAACTCAAACTGGCATGAAAACTGATTTGCTAAGCGACTTACTATAAACAGTAAGTGTTGGAATTGGCCCCTTGCTAAAAATAGAAAGTCTTGCTTGAAACATCGAAAATCTCCACAGAAAGGATCGACACTGAGTTCCCTTACCAACTCCAACTAGCCTACGGGACCTTTGGAATAGGCTAATTGACAAACCCACTGCTCAAGGGCGAGAAAGGGACATTACAGTTCTCCCTCCCCAAGATTGCTTGCCCTCAAACAATCACAACTCAAGATGCTGTAATATCTACTCTCTCCCAAGTAGCATCCTCCATTGGCAAATTTTTTCACTTAACCAAATACTTCTTAATCACCCTCCTCTGCAATGTACACTCTTTGACCTCCAATATAGCCTCGGGAATCAAAATGAACTTGACTACCTCATGCAAAGGAGGCAACTCTATAGGGGGAACCACATTCTGACCAAGTGCCTTCTTAAGACGAGAAACATGGAAAATGTTATGCACCTTGCTACTCTTAGGTAGCTCCAACTCATAGGCTACCTCTCCAATCCTCCTGACGACTTTGAAAGGACCATAAAAATGAGGCTTAAGCTTTTCTAACCCACTCTTCTTGAGAGTGGATTGCCTGTAGGGCTGCAACCTCAAATATACCATTTCCCCAACCTCAAAAACACGCTCAATACAGTGCTGATCAACATATAACTTTTTCTGATTCTGAGCATGCTGTATGTTCTCTCTCAGAGACCTCATGATGTCTTGACTCTCCTAAAGAAGATCTTTGGCTCTGGGCACCCTGCAATCTCCAAAAAGTAAATCAACAAAGCTAAGAGCTTCGTAGCCATATAATGCCATGAATGGAGACATCTGAATAGAAATATGGAAGGTAGAGCTATAGCAATAGTCTCCCAAGTGTAACCACTTAACCCATGCTTTCTGCTGCCTTGAAACATAGTTGCGTAGGTAACCTTCCACCCATTTTTTCACCACCTCAGTTTGCCCCTCAGTGTGAGGGTGGTAACTAGTGCCAGGGGTCAGCTCCGTACCACATAATCTAAATAATTCCTACCAGAACAAACTCATGAACTTGCTGTCCTTGTCGCTAATGATGGTCTTAGGTGTTTCATGAAGCCTAAACACCCCCCTGGAAAATAAATCTGCCACTTGTATTGCTGTAAACCCTGCTGATATGGCAAAAAAGTGAGCAAATTTAGTCAATCTATCCACCACCACATAAATACTGTCCTTCCTCTGCACTTTAGGAAGTCCTGTGATGAAATCCATTGATATACTTTCCCATTTCTAAGTAGGAATGGGAAGGGGCAGCAATAAACCAGCTGGATAAGTATGCTCATTTTTGTTTTGTTGGCATACTTGGTACTCTCAGACATACTTAAGAATGCCATCTTTCATTCCCTTCCATGAGAATCTCTCATGGATCTGCCTATATGTCTTATAATATCCAAGATGACTAGCCATTGGACTATCATGGAAAGATTTAAATATGTGCTCTCTAACCCTAGATTCAGGTGCTAACCATATTCTATCCTTATAATAAAGGAGACCATCTCTCACTTGGTACTTATCATCCTGTAAGGACCCATCAAGAATGTTGTTGGCTATAGTGCATTCTTAGCTTAATAAACCTCTATTTTATTTTTCCAATCTGCTGCTATGATTGAAATGAAACTCAAATTTTGGCCTTCTAGACAAGGTATCAACCACTACATTCTTCTTTCCCTTGACATATTCAATGTCAAAGTCATACCCCTGAAATTTACTCACCCATTTCTACTACCTCTCATTAAGATCCCTCTGATTAAGAAAATACTTTAGGCTGTTATGATCAGTTTTCACTAGAAATTTGCCCCCAACAAGGTACTGTCTGAACTTGGCAAGAGCATGCATGATCGCCAACATCTCCTTGTCATAAATAGAGTAGGCTCTCTCACCTCCTCTCAACTTTCTGCTCTCAAAGGCTATTGGATGTTTATTGTACATGAGAATAGCTCCTATGCCTTCACCTGAGGCATCACACTCAAGCTCAAAGGGCTTAAAGAAGTTAGGAATGGCTAAAATTGGGCATAGGCTCATCAACTGCTTGAATTTATCAAAGCTTTTCTGTGCTGTTTTAGACCAAGCAAATGCCCCCTTTTTTGTCAAATCAATGAGTGGGGCAGCCAACTGTGAAATTCCTTTGACAAACCTCCTGTAGAAACCACAAGCCCACAAAATCCCTTCAATTGTGTGAGGTTTGTAGGTGGAGGCCAATCAAGAATAGCCTTGATCTTTTAAAGATTAACACTAACTCTTTTTGAACTGATAATGTGCCCAAGATACAACTCCTCTGTCATACCAAACTCACACTTGGACTCCTTAGAAAATGGGGACTCACTCTCCAAGATATTCAAAACCTCATCCAAATGCCTAAAATGCTCCTCCCATGATCTGCTATATATAAGAATATCATCAAAAATATCAAGAAAAACTTACGCAACTGCTGTTTGAAAACTTTGTTCATGCAGGACTGAAATGTGGCAGGAGCGTTAGTCAATCCGAAGGGCATAACAAGGAACTCAAAGTGTCCAAAGTGGCATTTGAACACTGTTTTTTCAATGTCCTCTCTAACTCTAATCTGATGATAACCAGACCTCAAGTCTAATAGATTGCTCCATGTAGCTCATCAATGAGCTCATCAATCCGTGGGATGGGGTACCTATTTTTGATAGTTTTCTTATTGAGTGCCTTGTAATCTATGCACATGCGCATAGTCCCATCTTTCTTCTTCACTAGCACCATTGAAGAAACAAATGAACTCTTACTCAACCTAATATGTCCCATGTCCAGAAGCTCCTTGATCTCCTTTTCTATCTCGTCCTTGTGTCTCTTAGGGTGCTTGTATGGTGTAGTGATGACCAACTTAGTATCCTCCTCTAACTCAATGATATGCTCTATCCCCCTATCAAGAGGCCGGGGGTATACTGCCAAAGACCTTGCTTCGCTTGGAAAGCAAAGCCTGTATGTTGGATGGATAGGAACGCTTCTCCTCTGTAACCATGGAATAACTATGCACTCTGCTGCCCACTCCACCTGATCGTGTCTGAAAAGCCTCTTCATGTGCTTGAAGGAAACTACATGAGGCCCACCATTAGATATCCCTCTCAATACAACATTCATCTTCGTTGATTTAAACTTCAGCTCCAAGGTCTGAAAATTGAGAGTGATCTCACCTAGGGAACATAACCATTGGATACCCATCACAACATTCGTCTTTGTTGATTTAAACTTCAGCTCCAAGGTCTGAAAATTGAGAGTGATCTCACCTAGGGAACATAACCATTGGATACCCATCACAACATTTGTGTCCCCAATGCTAACCACATAGAAGTCATCCTTGACTTCATGATTACCCAATTGAAGGCGGAGTTGAGGAATCATCCTGGTACAAGTAATGGTGAAACCATCTGCGACCATCACTCTAAAATCATCAATCTCCTGTGTCATGACTCCCCTGCGTTATACAAGTCCCTCATCAATAAAATTATGTGTAGCCCCTGAATCAATCAAGGCTATCATTTGCTGCCCCTTGAGGACTCCTCTAATGCGCAAAGACTCATTCTTTTGGAAGCTATAAAGTTGGGCAAGCTTTCCTTCCTTTGTCTCATCTTTTTCAGCCTCTCTAGGAGGTTCTTCCTCTTCTTTCTCATCCGAATTAGATTGCTGGTCTGAACTTTTTGATGCACTTTCCTTTGCTAAATAATACTCTATCTATTGAATCTTCCCCTTTGATGTGCACTTATGATCCCTAGACCAAGGTTCTTTACATGTGAAGCATAGGCCCTTTCTCCTAAGGTCATTTAGAGTTTCTCCATCGATCCTAGTGATTGATTTTTTCTGCTGATGAGTGTCCTTAGTGAACGGTTTCTTATCCTTTTTGTGCACAAATGGTTTGGACTGAAATTTAGTTTTAGGGGCAGCCCACTCCATTCTCCTTGCTTTCTTCATTGCCTCTGCAAGGTTGGTGGTTCAAAAGCCTTAATCCATCCCCTAAGTGGCTCCATAAGTCCCTCACTGAATATGACCACCAATCTCCTCTATGTAATCCCTGAAACCATCACTGAAAGCCTCTAAAATTCTGTATGTAAGCCTCTACAGTACCATACTGCTTGAATTGGGCTAACTCTTTGAAGTGTATCTCAGGGTCTTTCTTTATCAAACCTCTCGATGAGCTTACTGGTAAACTCATCATACGAAGTGATAGACCCGTTACCCAAGGTGATTAGGCCATGGTACCACCACTCGTGTGCTACCCCATCAAGATGTAAAGTGGCAAACTTAATTGCCTCATCCTCCGCCATCGGTCCAAGGGCCAAGTAATTATCAAGCTTTTGTACCCAAGCCCTTGTTGTGCACTTATCACTCCCATCAAAGTGGGCAAGTGTTACCTTGCCAATGGCCTATTGTAAATTTCTCTGCACTATTGGTCCTCTGTGATCAAATCTACCACCATTTCTCTTTCTCTTATGATCCAAGAACTCATTGTAAGATAAGTTCGCTTTAATGTCTTCAGGAAGAGTGTCATACTCTGTATAACCTTCCCTTAAACTATCCATAAAAGGTAAGGAAGTATCTGGATTAGGCTGTGGTGTCTTCTTAGGTAAGAAAGTGGGCTGGAAAGGTTTGGAAAAAGTGTTTGAACCTGCTATAGTATGCTGTCTGCCATTGCCATTATGCTGATATGTAGAACTACTATCTCCATAATGCATTGTGTTACCTTGTGTATTGTTGGGAGTAGTATGAACCACAACATTTTGCCCAATCTTTCCCAAAAGCTGAGACATCATGTCCATCATTGTGTCAAACTTTTTCTCCAGCCTAGCTCCTGGACTCATTGATCTCCGTCTCCCTTTACCTCTATCAGCCATGTTACCTATAGTTCTCTCCTCATCACCTGGTGGGTCCTGTTGCATCTTGGCACCCTATGAAGATTCCCAATTAGCCTTAAGAACTCCTGAGATAGTTTGACCTTTTGGAATGGGGTGGGGGCTGCCAATGTCCTTTCCTTAACTCCCTCTGTATATACCTTTGTTCCCTTTCACTCATAGAATGGAGAGTGCTGTTTGCATGTGACTACATAGGATGGCAGGAAAAAGTGGTTCTGATACCACTGTAACATACACTCCTAATTTTTTTGTTTTTGTTTTTGTCTGCTGATTGAGTTTGTTTGCTGATGTTTTTTTGTGTTTCAAATGCCATTCATGTTTTTGGCATACATGATATGAACAAAACATAAAACTTGGAAAATAAGATAGAAACTTGCTAGCAAATAAGAGACTTTCAAAAATATATTTCTGTGAACATCATATCTGAATTTTTAGATTTAACACTTCAAATCAGACTTTTACAAGTGTATATCAGACTCAGAAAATTACATATCAGACTTGAATGTAGAGCTCAAACATCAATATAAACGCTCCCAACTTGCAATATTCTTCACCAAAGAGTTAGTCCAGCGAACCCCTTGCAAACTCCATGCCAATGACCAAAGTCTCAAACCCCAACGATGGCATAAACGGTCTATACATCAGCAGGCCAAAAATATGGAAATTACACCCAAAGAGGGCGCCACCTAGAGAAGGATGACTTGCTCTAATAAATCAAATTCTCACCAATAAATTCATATGAATATATGCTTTGGGTCACTTAGATGAGGAGCATCCACAAAATCAACACCCAGAATGAAAGCCCTAACCAAAATGGAGTTATGAACAAATAACCAGATTCAGACCCTATCATGAAATGCCCATAACACACTAAAAACCACCTCAAAACTCACACCAAAACAAGCCAAAATGAACCCAAGCTTCCACACACCAAAACCCACTAGCAACTCCTCAAAAATACTTGAATATCTTCATGATTCTTGATTGAAACTGAAAACTGTGAAGCACCAAAGTGACCCCTGAGTGGAATCACACCCAAACCAGCTAGGGTAGGTCTTTCACTACTGGAACCAATTCTTGAATGAAGAGGGTTTTCATCCTCAACACCAAATTGCAAACCTTTGGAGAAAATCCAACAACATCCTATTATGCAACCAACTTAGACATGAGCAAATGAGACTCAATGAGAGATTAGGGCAGCCAAGTTTGAATTCTCCTTTTTCCCTCCAAAAGCCACGCCCTTTTCCTTTCTTTTTAATTAAAATTTCATTTTTAATTTTACTCGGAAATGAAGTTATATAGGCTCAATGAGAGATTAGGGCAACCAAGTTTGAATTCTCCTTTTTCCCTCCAAAAGCCACGCCCTTTTCCTTTCTTTTTAATTAAAATTTCATTTTTAACTTTACATATCTCTCCCTTGGGCATCCCACTTATCTAGCCTTCTAATTTGCTTTTGTTGCTTTAAAAACACTTTTAAGTCATTGAACTAGGCGCTAAGGTACAAACTGATGATCCATCCGACCCTCAACTTTAGTTATAAAATAGCTGTATAAAAACAACTCAAGTGAGGAATGCAAATATTAAAATAATCAAATCTTAGCAAAACCAACACCTAAACTAGAAAGACATTGTTGAAAGTAGCTTGGCTAGGTCCAAATACCCGAAATAGATTTACTATTTTTAGTAACTACTAAAAATAGTAAACACATTGAAAACTAATTTGCAAAGCGACTTACTATAAACAATAAGTGCTGGAATTGCCCCTGCTAAAAATAGAAAGTCCCACCTGAAACACCAAAAACCTCCACAGAAAGGACTAGCACTAAGTTCCCTTACCAACTCCAACTAGCCTACGAGAACTTTGGAATAGGCTAATTGACAAACCCACTGCTCAAGGGTGAGAAGGGGACATTACATGCGTTTTTAGATGTATAACAACATAGAGAAAAAATTGCAAATAAGAAGGAAACCAATAGATAATAATGTCTTTCAATAGAGATTGCAACATATATCAAGAGCATTCATTTTCAAATTGAAATCAGACAAGTACAACATTATATCAGACCTGAAATATGAAGTTTCAGACTTGGTAGTTGATTTATAATAGTAGCAATACAACATATATCTCCTCTAAGATCCTCAATGATGATGTGCCAAGACCCCTTTGAGTTCCAATGCTTCTAAACAATCACTCAGACATTGGAAATGAGCTGAGAATGAGGTTTATACAACAACAAACCCCTATCCAATAACACTCAGAAATGGTATGACCCTTAGAGAGGGTGACTTGCCTTGAAAAAATAGATCTTCACCAAACAAATTGTGTGGATGTTTGAAATGGGGTGCCTAGACTTGAAGAATCCTTTTCACAAATACCCAAAATGATATTTTGAATGTGCTAGGAGCAATGAGCAATCTTCTCTTCCAGCCACTAGATAATCTGAGTTTCTAGAACTTCTGATAATGCAAATAGACCTCAAAAATCTCACCAAAATGCCTACAAATCACCACTAAAAATGATCCAAACTCCAAACCACACTCACACCAACAAACCCAAATCAAAATACCACAAAATTTCATCTTTCACCTCTCAAAACCTTGAAAATTAGAACTCTGTTGAAGCCCAATGTGATCCTTGGATGGAACCACTCAAATCTGGCTAGGGTGGATCTTTCACCACCGAAGCCAACTCAATACGGCGAGGGTTTTCGTCCTCAACACGCAGTCCAAGTACTTTGGATTCATTCCTGCAACATTCTGTTAAGTTGCCAAAAAGAAGATGAGCAAATGAGAGCCAAAAAGCAACTTTATAGGTGAGAAAGAAATTAGGGCAACTTTAGGTTTGAATACTTTTCCCTCCAATTTCCAACACCTTCCTTATGAGTTTTTTAATTTTTATTAATTTTTAACACCTTATACCTCCCTTGGGTGTCCAACTACTCATAAGGAAACTATTTCAATTTTGTTGCTTTCGAAAACAACGTTAAGTTATAACATTAGGCTCCATGGTGCTTTTTACGATGACCACCTACCCCTTCACTTAAGTTATAAAGTTATTTTATAAAAACAACTTAAGTGATTGATAAAAAACAAATATTAAATAATCCAACCTTAGTCTCCCTAACACCACCTTAGGAATAACACTGTTGAAACAATTTGGGCTTGAGACCAGTTTCTCGAAATAGACTTACTATAAATAGCAATTGTTAAAAATAGTAAGTACTCACCAAACACCAACTAGCACAAAATTGAAGATCATTGAGATAAGCATTGTAAACTGGTTATTGCTATAAATAGAAAGTCCTACTCAAAACCAGCATTGAGCCCAATGCTGGCCCTGAGTCCCCTAATCAACTCCAACTAGCCTTTGGGAACTTTGGAATAGGCTAATGGACAATCCCACTGCTCAAGAGCGAGAAGGGGACATTACATAGTCACATCAAAATTCTAACTAATGCAATAGCCATTCCAATATGGATTCCTATAATAATCTTATTAGGAATTCGTTGAAATGTTTGCAAATTGCAGTCTCAAGGTTGGTTGCCCTTGTACTACGAGAGCATGGAAGGTGGGCTGCCATTTGTAAAGTTCCTATCCGGATATGTGAAGAATTTTTGCGATATTTTCAATTTGGTAGATGTTCCATTTTAACAAATTGAATGCTTAAGCATGTAATGGATAAATAACAACTTCACTAGTATAGATTTGCATGAATATAAAGGTCTATTTTGAGATTCAATTCAATTATAGTGATTGAGAATTACATAAATTGATATTTCAGACCAAACAATCTTTTTCTGAGCATAGCTGGTAATGAAACATGACTGCAATAAGCGCAACGGTTCCCAAAATGAGCCTATAGACTTAATATGTCCTATCAAAAATTTATGACAGCAGGATACAATTGAGATACAATCCCTCCTAGCACAATAACAACATAAATGATCCTTAGCATGAACTTAGATTTTTGGAATGCAGTGGTAACTCTATTTTACAAGCATAAATTGAGTTGCATGAATTAAGTATTATTAATGAATAGCCCAGACCTGTAAATAAGTTGTCTCAAACCAAATAGGGAGTTCGAGCTATTGTCGTAATGCCCAGGAATCAACATAAACTCCAGAAATCATTGTCGCTGCCTCCCAAATTGCCAGCCTCTGCCTACGCGACCCTCATGAGGAGGTTTGTAGACAGGGACGTGAATTATTGCTTCACCAGGTGTAGCGTTTCACCTCTAGAAAGTTTAGCTGAGTATGCAGGGTCTCAAACGCCACAACTAGGGTTCCAACGCCTTATCAAAATGTCACAGTGAGAGACTAATAGAGTCGCATGTCTTGCCTTTAGTCACCCTCTTCACAAATACCAGCGTCCTCACAATAACCCTGTCCTAGCCAAAGAATGTCACATGTCTAGCGTATGAGTATGCTAAATCCCATGTCCTCAAAGGAAATGTAGCTAACAACAGGTGTAGGTGTTGAGTAAGCTCAGAGAGGGATGGCGCTAGGAATAATAAAATAGATATTTGCCTTACTTTGCCCTTCCCCAACTTCAATACTGAAAATAATCATTATCCTCCAATTTGGCACTGAAGTTGGTTCACCAATTTGCAAATAAGCTCCAGTAGGAAGCCTGGGTGACTTCCTCAACAATCTCCAACTAGGGTAGATGGTTTCACTATCGAAACTGGTGCCCTAGGGTTTCCAAACCCACAGACCAGAAAAGCCTTCAAAAAACTCTTGAAAATGAAGTGAGAAAATAACATCCAAGAAATAATCAAATGAGCTCCAAAAACCTTTTTTTATACTTTTTCCTCAAACTCCACAAGCTTCATTTTTAAGATGCATTTTTTAATTTAAAACACCCTTTTTACTCCGAAAATGACCTTTTCATAAAAATAATGATATTTTGACACACAAGGTCCCCATTTAATGCATCCATGATTTAAAGCATCTCATCTTGGTTCCGCCGAGCTATAATACTAAGGGCTTTTTTGAATATTTTAATTAATTTTCAGCAACCTTAGTAATTTAATTAAAATATAACCATTAATACACTCATTTTTGCGAAACTATCGGAATGCAACGAAATTGGAAACTAATTGCACTAGAGTGATCCTGATGAAGAATAAAGATGAACGGAGCCAACCGACGAACTTTTTATAAATATAAACTCCCTCCAAGAATCTTGGAGCCCAAACCGGAAGTTGAAAATAACACTCGAAAGCATCAAATAACTCCTCTAAGCCATCTAAGCTCATTGGTAACCTCAAATCACCCTTATGATCAAGCATATACAAACCCAAAAAACCATCTAAAACTGCAAAGCAAGAGAACCCTAAATGGGGACATTACACCATTCCATCCCTCAGTCCACCTTGGAGGCTAGCTGTCCTCCTTGATCAAGCCCAAGAGTACTAATAAGCCTCCTAGCTCATGAGGTTTAACCCCCTATGGGTGGTGTGCTTGATAAGTGCATGAAGATTTCCTCCCTTCCACCAAGCTCGGGAGAACACATATGCCTCCCGGTCCACGAGGCTTAACCCCCTATGGGTGCCGTACTTGATGGCCAAGTATGTCAGGCCTTTCCCTCTCGTGAACTCAAAAGGTTGATCAACCTTCCTATTTTGCAATCATTTCTCTAAATTCAAAATAGATTATTATACGAATCTATTATCCATATTCATAATAAAGAATCATGATTACTTATAAGGATTAATAATTGCTGCAAGCATCATTATTGCATGATATTTATAATTATATCAAAACTTACTTCCCAAATATATTCTTGCTAATAATATTTAATCCAATATATCTCTTATAATTTCCAATCCTTATTTCTCTTGTTTCCAATCTGCTTGATTGATCCCAATTGATGCCTTTCCCAAAATGACCCCACCTTCCTATATATCCTTTTCATTGTGGAGTGAATAGTCACAACCCCCATAATCATTGCAATCCTCACAAAGGGATCCACCCTTCCAAGCATTGCCTTTCCTTAATGATTTATGCCTTAAATTAAAGTCTCTTTAGTGCCACTTAATTAAATGGGAATCACTACCTATTTTGGTTAATCCCATCGCTCTCTTGTAAGAGCCTCCTTGGTTGCTGTGATTATATGAATGCTGTGAACATATTCTAGGCGGCGGGGGCATGCCAGTCTTCCCTTCCCAATCTTGCTTGTCCTCAAGCAATTTCAACTCTAGTGTGCTCCTAAAGTTACCAAGATCCTTAATTGACCTCATAGATTTGTATTTCTTGGACATTGCTCCTTTTAGTGATGTAATTAGCTTTTGTTGCGATACTTTGATATAATTAGGAATTGAAAACTCTACAACTTGTGACAATTTTCTTGGTTATATTTGACTCTATAGTTCAATGATTTCCCTAGAGAGTAGTTGTTAGTATACTTGCCTCAACTTGACTACCAATAAGGTTAATACCATCCTCTAAAGTATGAGGACAATTTGTTGTCCAATATTCTTCTAGCTCGTGTACTATTTCCCAATAACTCTCACAACAAGACTTGTTATTTAAGACAAGTTTTCTCTCATTTCATTACCACAGGCCTTTAGAGCAATGCGTACAAACTCCTGATTACCCTTGTTGCATTTTGTGTAAACATTCAACAAAGTCTTGAGGCAGGTTTGTTTCTAATGAGGGTGTAAAATAGCTTATAGGGTTTTTGTAACACTTAACCTAGTCAAACATCTTTCAACATATATCACCTTGTCATAGACTCATAGGTAATTAATGACATGTTATAACCTTCTAAGTATATATTTCCTAGATAATTCTTGAGTACAAAATTATCAGATTGATCAAGTCCAATAAAATGAAAGATGCACAAAGTGTTAGAATTCATAGCAAACAATTATCAGCCACAAATATTTCATAGAAGGATTTAAATTCATAGGTTTATACTAATATCCAATTCTCGTCCAACTTTCAAATCAATAGGAGGTTGTCACTCTTGTAAAAATCTGGCATATCTCCATGTTGACATTAAGATGATTTTCATATCTTAGGAGAAGAAGACCCTTGGATGAAATGATCTACTTTAGATATTAATGTTAGTGTTTCTAGCTTAGGGAGATATTTTCTCCTAAGTTAGTATAATAAATGATTATTAAGGCAAGTCGGCCTTATTACAAAATCATATTTTATATTTGCTATTTATCAAAAAGGCCAACCTAGGTGAAGAGTCACCTTGCTTGTGAAGAGTCTCCTTGCATTGTATATATAGAAGGAGATGTTCATCCATTTAATCAATAAATCCAATAACTTCAAGTTTGCACCTTAGCAGCAGATCGAACTACTCAAGGAGGATCATATTCTTTTGTACTTTGCATCAAGGAGTGATGCTATTATTCATTGTAATAATTCAGCCTTGAGTAAGGCCAGACTTGTAAGCAGATTTCTGCTTTTATTCATTCAATATATTGGAGATATATTTTGCTGGGTTTTTCTCCCTCGAGTAGGAGGGTTTTCCCAGGGTAAAAGTGTTGTGTTTATTGTTCATGTGTTTATGTAGAAGGCAAGCTGAAGTTGAAAAAGATACATAATAGTTTGAATCTTGTTGATGCGCTTATGAAGATTGTCGAAAAACAAAAGTTGGCGTTTTGAAAAGCTTCTCATAGCCTTGTCAAAATGTGACAATAAGTTTGGAAAAGTGGGGGATATCTTTGTGTGTAATTACTTGCAACAATGGTTTGAACTTCATGTGAGAGATTGTTAAGTGTGTGAAGTCCAACAGTCACCAAACCATTACTCTTCTCCCTGCCTCTTTGTTTACCTATTGTCTCTACATATTTGGATATTAAAAAGAATTTGTACTTATTATGATAAAAACTCCATCTCTCCTTTGAAAACCCTCCTACTCAAGGGAGAAAAACCCAGCAAAATCTATCTCCAATATATTGAATGAATAAAAGCAGAAATCTGCTTACAAGTCTGGCCTTACTCAAGGCTGAATTATTACAATGAATAATAGCATCACTCCTTGATGCAAAGTACAAAAGAATACGATCCTCCTTGAGTAGTTCGATCTATTGCTAAGATGCAAACTTGAAGTTATTGAATTTATTGATTAAATGGATGAACATCTCCTTCTATATATACAATGCAAGGAGACTCTTCACAAGCAAGGCGACTCTTCACCTAGGTCGGCCTTTTCGATAAATAGAAAATATAAAATATGATTTTGTAATAAGGCCGACTTGCCTTAATAATCATTTATTAATTTAACTTAGGAGAAAATATCTCCCTAAGCTATAAACACTAACACTCCCTCTTAGCTAGGGAGGTATTTCTAGATATCCTTGTCATGGAGTCTCACAACATGACGCCCACAATGACTACAACTATTTGTGGAAAACCACATCTTAGTCTCAGAGATGTACAAGAGTTCATCACGGAGTCTCTCAACGTGATATCATCATGGAGTCTTGTTGATGCGTGTTTTGTGACACACCCAACACTCTAGAATAAAGTATCCATAGACACACTATCCTCTCTTGAAAAACTACCTCTTGTGTTAAGATTGCAAGAAAGGTCACACGGTAATTCCAATGTTTCAAAATTGGGGGTGTGGATAAGCTCTGTGGCCGTTGTGATTTGCTGTTAACCCAAGGGAATTTACTTCAGTAAGTCACTTGAAAGTAAGGGATTGAATGCAGTGTTGTAATTTTTTGGGACTTTTTCGGTGTTGGATAAAAAATGACAAAAAAAGGAGTGAGGGTTAAGAAATCCTATACTAAACCTATGGAACTAAGAGACTGCAAAGATTGAATGAAACTAATCAAAACCATGCTTTGTTTCGCCACGTAAAACGACAACTACACAAAGGCAGGTGCAATCTTCTGGGATCTGTGCTTAAGGTTTTCTACTGCAAACAATACTATCAATTGAACAACATTATTTGAAGTAAACTTTGAAGCATCCACATTTAAAGGCTCAGTCTAACTTTATGCATCGAATGAAAAGCATCCATTCGAAGAAAGTATGAGCTAAGTTACACCAATCTTCACTATCAATCTTTCGTTCCACTAATATTCAAATAAATTTCTAATCTAGAACAATTCTATGAGAAAGAGAAAATACGTAACCATGCAACCATTTGACAATAAAAGGATTCAAAGCATCTCATGCATTTATGAACTTCATTATCATAATAGTTTTCGCAACAATTTCATAAATCTCTCCTCTTATTTCTATGCTCTACAATTTAAATCTCTAATCTAACTTCTAATCTCTTTGATTTTTAATGTTATTCTCTAGTTTCTCCTTGCTTCTAATTGCCTTTCAAATGAAAGTGGAGGGGTACTTATAGAGTTCCCAAATACAATGAATGGCCAAGATTAAATCAAGATCAATGGCCCAGATTTAAACAAGAAAACCCTAATTAGGGTTGCCAAAATATCAACTAGTTGACAAGCAGATGAGTCATCCATTGAGAGTCGCGTCCTTATCCACTTCCGCAATGTTTTGTCCGATGAATCTGGACACAATAGCGCCAACCTCCTCAATGGTAATGTCCGGCAAGGCATTGACTTTATACTCCAACAGGTCTAAACTGTCCGCACAATCGGCAAAGACAACCGTCCACTCTGATTCATACTGCAAGTAGGCATTCCAGACGGTCAAGAGGTCAAATGCCTTAGTCAAATTTTCTCCCAAGACCGACATGACGGAAAAAACCTTTTGCGCTTCTTTTTGCATATTGCCTGGCCGTAAGTCATTTTCCCGGACAATGTCTTTGTCCAACACGTTTGCTGCCATATGGAAAATATTATTCTGAATACCTTTCACTTGCTCCTCAATTCTAGCACTTTCTGTCTTAACCTTTTCCAACAGTTCCTCACGTGAGACTAATGCACAATACCAATTGTTGAAGTCGTATGCCGCTCCAGCTGCAATAATCTCCTCATCGACCAACCTTTGCTTAGGGATTCTCCTTATGTCTCGAAGACACGGAATGATTCTATCTTGGATGTCCTGGAGTCCGTCCCATGCTTCAACCAAGTTTGTAACTCTTGTGAGTAAGGAAGAAGTTTGCCCATGAGCATGTGCTAACTTCTCCACGAATGCCATTACTTCTCCCTCTTTCCCTGCCATCCATTCCTTTGTTTCCCTGGCAGTAGTCAATTCCTTCTCAAGATTTTCTGTTGGCTCCTGCGATGCATTTGGGAGTAGAGGGGGCTGATTGGTCACCTTGGTTGAGTGGTCTTGTCTTGTCAAATGCCGGATATATTCCTTTAGGCGCTCAACCTCCATCTTATAATCTTTTTTCTTTAAAGTCTCCTTTTCTAACCTGGATTTGATGGAAGAAACTGAGTTATCCAGGTCTTCCACTTCTTGTTCTTTCGTTGTTGGACCAATGTCAATGACTGTAATGGCATACTCAACTGGAGTAATCTCATCCTGTGGCTTCTCAACAGTCGGTATTGCAATTTGCATAGTACGATTACCAGTCTCATCTCTTTGAATGGTAGAGAATTTCTTGGCCGGTTTCT
>CM021100.1:266912019-267038054 GCA_007115665.2 Sequoiadendron giganteum | reverse complement strand
TCTCTTCAACATTGTAATGTAAGGCACACTCCACAATTAGTTCTGGACATTCGATTGCCGGCAGAAATCCTGCAGCATGAATATGTCATTCTGCATCATTTTCTGTGTAATTGGAGTAGGCAAGAGTTCGTCACTTTCATACATTCTTTTCCTGAATTCGTCAAAGTCAACATGGCCAAGATTGGTATTTGGTATCCGCAACATTCTTCCACTTGGAAACGATTTTAGACTCCAACTGCAAACCTTTGCAGGGGAATTTCATTTTCTTTGATGATTCTCCTTTGTCTAGTATAAATCTGCAAAAGAAAATATTAAAATCTAGAATTTATTTCTGCCATTAAAACAAATATATTCCAGCCAACTCGATAAGTTAGTTCTTGAAAATAACTATTGCTGGAAATGAAAGAATTAAATCACTTTGAAAAGAGAATTCTTTGCCGGAATAGAGAAAGTAAAATCTGCCTGGCAATAAAAACTGTGTTGCTGATGAAAAAATGCGCCCTTTTCAGCCTTTACTTCGAAAGAAAAAATTACTTTCTTCACAAAGCTTCTCTTGCCTTAGACAAACTTCTCTTCACAACTTCGTTTTCGAAAGAATGATTGAGAAATGAAATGCAAAACCAATTTAAGGTTGAAAGAATCGACTCATTTAGCAAATTTTAATTGTTTCCAATTAATTCAGTCTGAACTTGGCTTGCACTTCCCTTTCAAATAGTAATTTCCATCTTCAGCACCAGTTGGTAAAGAAAGTTTCTAATTTCGATGCCGGTTCAGTGAAGTTTTTTTTTTTTCTTTCTTTTTCTCAAAATTTGCCTAGAGAAAATTCGATTTTTCTCATTAAATGGGTTTTGGAAAATAAAATATTAAAATAATATTTTATGTGTTGTTTTTAACCTGTTCGTTAAAATAATTAAATCATGGTATTTAATTATTATTTTATCCAAAGGCAAATTTAGATTTGATCTTTTCAAATTGCTCTATGCCTTTGCCTTAGGAAAATTTTCATCTTTGTCAATCTTGCCATGATTTTTTTACTTCTGGCAAATTTCCTCATTGTCCAGACATGCCATTTGATTTTTTTAAAATTTTTCAATGTCTAGACTTAGGCAAAATTCTAAATTTTATTTCTACAAGGTCCACACTTAGGCAAAAAACTTCGATTTTTACTTCTCCAAGTATTTTCCATGCCATTCAAGGCCTAGGCGAACTTGCCTTGTGATTTTTCCATTTTTACCAAGCCTAGGGCGGACTTCCACTAGCCATTTGCCATTTAAATTAACATATGGCAGACTTTCTCTTGTGATTTACCACTTCCAAACATCTTGGAGCGGACTTCATCATAGTTCAAGCCAATTCTTATGGGGCGGACTTCCTTATGGCCTATGCCATCTTCACTTAGGCTGGGCGGACTTTGTCTATGTCCAAGCCACTTTCCATCTTGGAGCGGACTTGCTTGGGTCTTGTGCCACTTTCCATCTTGGAGCGGACTTTGCCTTGTGCCAAGCCATTTCTCTCTTTCTTGGAGTGGACTTGCCACCTTTCTGTGCCATCTCCCAATTTCTTGGAGCGGACTTGTCTAACCTCCATGCCATTCATCCAAGGGCAGACTTTGCCTTGTGCCAAGACATTTTTCCATATTGCTGGGCGGACTTGGCCTATCCTCTAGCCATTTCCTTGGGCGGACTTCCATTAGCCTTAAGACATTTTCATTTTCCTTGGGGCGGACTTGGCTTGGACTTAGCCATTTTTCCATGGGCTGACTTCCTTAATGGTTGTGCCATTTTCTTCCTTCCAATGGCGGACTTGTCCAATGTCCATGCCATTTTTCCTTTCTTCATGCTTGGGTGAATTTAGCACATGCCTGTCCACGCCTTAGGCAAATTTTTTTAGAGTTTTCAAAATTTTCACCCATTTCTATTTCGGGACCTTCTAAAGTTGATGTTGACAAAGCCTTGACCTGCACACTTTCCAGAAATAGAAACCCTGCCAAAAATAGAAATTTTCTAAAAATAGCCCCTAAAAAATAGGAAGTCCAAAATGGGCTAAAAATGCCAAAAAAAAAGTTCCTAAAAAGTAGGGGCCCGGGGTGGAAACCCTAAAATTTAGGAAGTACTAGAATTGACCGAAATGACAATCGATCTTCGTCCACAAGGCCCTCTAAACATTTTGGCGACGTCTGTGCACTGATTTTGGGTCAAAATCAAATCTTGACTCGGGTGACCCTTCAAAAATTCAAATTCTAAGTACCCCACCAAACGACCAAAACGCAAAGGCAAAAGCTCAGAGGGAAAACTACTAGGGTCCCCATTTGCAATGGGGCGATGTGTGAAAAGGTCACAACAAGTCTCTCAACATGACGTCTGCCATGGCTCCTCCCATGTGTGGAAAGAAACATGTGTACAAGTGTTCATCACGAAGTCTCTCAACGTGATATCGTCATGGAGTCTCTCAACATGACGTCCACCATGGCTACTCCCATGTGTGGAAAGAAACACAAGTACAAGGGTTCATCACGGAGTTTCTCAACGTGATGTCGTCATGGAGTCTATCAACATGACGTCCACCATAGCTACTCCCATGTGTGGAAAGAAACATATGTACAAGTGTTCATCACGGAGTCTCTCAACATGATATCGTCATGGAGTCTCTCAACATGATGTCCACCATGGCTACTCCCATGTGTGGAAAGAAACACAAGTACAAGGGTTCATCACAGAGTCTCTCAACGTGATGTCATCATGGAGTCTCTCAACATGACGTCTCATCTTAGTCTCAAAGATGAACAAGGGCTTGCACCTCATATTTCTCTGTCTCAAAGAAATATGAATATTATTTGAAACATGGAGGCCGACCAGCCTTTAATTAAGGAAAATATCTCCTGAAGCTATAAAACACTAACAATTAAACATAGAAATGAATTTCGTCCCTAAAGGATAGTCTACTAGATTGAAAGGTAGATCCATGCATCGCCATTGTTTGATGGGTGTGGGATGGATCATATGGCTGTGGACTTGATTTGTACATTATAGTCTTGTTCAAAATGAACAAATTACTCTTCATTAGAACAATTGTGTTCCCCCCTCATGAAGCTTGATGAATATATCCTACAATAAGTCTCAAAACATATCCCACAAATTATGGTGCCAATGGTTTCTTCCAAAATTTCTTTTAAGATCTCTCTAAGAGTCCAAATTTGTATGTTCCTAAAAAATTGAGTTGTCTTCATTACATTCTCTCAAAAATGTTGTTTTGGCATTATTCTTTCTAATTCCGATTTGGCATGCTGATAATAATTCACTCTATGATGTTTCAAATGGGGTGTTATGGGTAAGACCAATATTCTAGGTAAATCACTATAGATTGTTTTGGAATATTTTTGTGGACTTTAATGCTATTGTTTTGCTTTTAAGAGACTGACAATCCTAGGTCAAGATGATATCTTTGTGCACTTACATCTTGAAATTTAAAAGTAAGATAATCTCGATCCATCTTTGTATTTCAGTTCGTGACAACTAGTGATGGCAACATGTGGATTTTCGTTTCGTTAGATCTTATCATTAGCTATGTAAGTTGTTATGATTGATTGTTCCTTCCTTGGAATCTTATGAGATAAACCTTGTAAGATCACCTCTTGGTCGTTGTGTTGAAAACAAAGCTCCATCTTTTGATGAATTGCATGTTCCAATTCAGGTGGGAACTCAACCTATAGCTTGCAGCTACACTAGTTTACTGTTATTCTCCTTTTCCATCTATGCCCTTTAGTCACTCCCACCCCTTCAATCAAGTGGTTTTGTAGGGTAGGCATTTTTGAGCAAAGACGAAATTCTACATGGCTCAGCACCACATGTATAAAGTTGCAACCTGCTCATATGTATGGAGATTATATATGCATCTCTCAAAGAGCACAACTTTCCTCATACCTCTCCACGTAATGTTGGTGTACATGGTATGCAAGCCTCTCGCTTCTTGTTACATCTGTCATGTCCCATAGTATATCTGTGATATCATACATTTCCTTACTCTAAATTATAACCTTACATGCTCTGCCTATGTACTGAGATTGCATTTATATAAATGAACATATAGTTCTTGACATTTTTTTTGTGTTTATACTGTCTATTCTTGTGTATGTTATTTCAATTTTTTTCTAATGGGGTAGAACTATGCTCAGTGTTATTTAGGGATTAATTCTATATTTTCTTTGTGCTGAAATTGCTGCTCATTATTATAATATTATGTTTATTATAACATATTATTATTGAAGGATCCTGGAATCTTTACTACATCCAATCCTATACCAAGGAGGTCAAGCTGTCCAAAATTTTGAAATCTATTAATTTTTTCTAAATGCTGAGGCATACTGGTACACATGGAATTTATGATTAATTTGCATAGGTTACCTTCCTCCAGCACAGAGAAAATCACAGTTTTGACAACAAATTGGATTAAGTAAGGTTTCTTTATTTCAAAAACTCGATTGTTTAACTGGAAGGGCAAGGGAGGAGCGTCTTAATAAGTAATCAACTGCCTTGGCTGCAATAAAAAATAAGGATGAGGGAGGATGGTAACCCTGTTCAGTCAACACCTGATACCAGCCTACTAAACTTGTCGTCAAAACCAAACACCTTCAAATTAGTTCAATGGAGGGTCATTCAATACTATTATAGACCTTTCTAATGTTTATAAGGGTCATATGTTGTGAAGACTTAACCCATGGCAATGCTTCCCAACTTGTAATTGAATCTTCCAACAGATACCTTTCTTCTATGATCCCAGTTGGAATTTGGAAGAATGTGATATGTCTACTCTTGGATTCATATCATTCTTTAGGAAATGCGCTGCCAAAATTCCTTTGCTAAGGCTGATGTCCATTATCTTCAATAGGCAGTTTGTGAGGGATGATATTCACGCAAGGTTCCATATATCTCACTCCATCATGGTTGCTGTGAAAAGAGATGGGGGGTCTATGTAAAGTTCAAAAATATCTCTCCTACCTACCACTGGTCGGTACATTCATCCTAATAATAGTTTCTCTTTTAATAAAAGTATTTAGATTCCTTTTCTCATGCCTTTCAGAATGTTAGGCTTGCCCTACTCTGTCCTAATGTGATGTCTAATTTTGTTTTTTTAATTATGGAAAAAAATACATCAAAATAACTTTCTCAGCCCAAGAAGCATTTGGCAGATTTTATAGCAGTATTCTAAAGCTCCTATAGAGTAGATAAATTTGTCATTTTCATAGTTGTTAAGCATAAAGTAATCATAAACACACATGGAGTACCTACCGAAAACACATCGGGCACAAAGCAAACACATAAATATACGCAAGACACGAAGCATACACATAAATACACTTAAGACACAAAGCATACATGTGAAAGGCACACACATATAGAAATGCAATGTTGGCCTACTTTATTTTATTTTTGATTTACTTAAGTAGAGGGCTGAATAAATCCTAATTGACTGGTGGTTAAAGTAGGTTTGTCCTGCAAGCTGGCAGGATTAATGCTCTGATACCACTGTAATGTCCCCTATTTGGGATATTCCTAGAATTTGCCCTAAAACCACAATTTAAACCAAAATAAGAAATGTAATACATTTAAGAATATAAATTTACCAATTGAAATGCCCTTTATAAGATATAAATCAGATATAAATCCTAGTTTAGGTCTTGCACACAATACTATTCACTAGAAATTGACATTAGCTCATAAGCCATGAATAACTAGTCATTAGTAAACATCATGATATCCATGCACATTAGTCACATCAAAATTCTAATTAATGCAATAGCCATTCCAATGTGGATTCCCATAATAATCTTATTAGGAATTTGTTGAAATGTTTGCAAACCGCAGTCTCAAGGTTGGTTGCCCTTGTATTGTGAGAGCATGGAAGGTGGGCCGCCCTTCCATCCCTCAGTCCACCTTGGAGGTTGGCTGTCCTCCTTGATCAAGCCCAAGAGCACTAATAAGCCTCCCAACTCACAATGCTTAACCCCCTATGGGTGGTGTGCTTGATAAGAGCGTGAAGACTACCTCCCTTCCACCAAGCTCGAGAGCACACATATGCCTCCTGACCCATGAGGCTTAAACCCCTATGGGTGGCATACTTGATGGCCAAGTATGTCGGGCCCTCCCCTCTCGTGAACTTGAAAGGTTGATCGCCCTTTCTATTTTGCAATCATTTCTCTAAATTCAGAATAGATTATTATACAAACCTATAATTCATATTCATAATAAAAAAAGAATCATGATTACTTACAAGGATCAATAACTGCTGCAGGCATCATTATTGCATGATCGCATATAACACTATTGCATGATATTTATAATTATATCAAAACTTACTTCCCAAATATATTCTTGCTAATAATATTTAATCCAATAGATCTTTTATAATTTCCAATCCTTATTTCTCTTGTTTCCAATCAGATTTATTGATCTCAATTGATGCCTTTCCCAAAATGACCCCACCTTCCTATATATCCTTCATTTTGGGGTGAATAGTCACAAACCCATAATCACTGCAATCTTCAGAAAGGGATGCACCCTTCCAAGCACTGCCTTTCCTTAATGATTTATGTCTTTAATTAATGCCTTAACTTAAAGTCTCTTTAGCGCCACTTAATTAAATGGGAATTGCTGCCTATTTTGGTAATCCCAACAAACTCTTTTAAGAGCCTCCTTGGTTGCTGCGATTATATGAATGCTGCGAGCATATTCGAGGCTGGGACATGACACATGATGACTCCTTATGAAGCCTAATATGAGGAAAAACCTAATGTTAATCATTTTAGAGTTTTTGGTTGTTTAGCCTTTGTTCATGTAGTTGATCAAAAAAGACAAAAGTTCGATCCAAAAATTGAATCATGCAGTTTTGTTGGGTATGGTGAACAAAGTAAGGCTTATAGGTTGTATAATCCTCTCACTAATAGTATTATTGTGTCAAGAGATTTAATTTTCAATGAATGGGGAGTTTATGGTCATAAAAAAGGGCTATGTTGAGTAGTCAAAAACTATTTTCAGTGGTGATATTATTGATGATATTGATCATGAGCAACCTACTAATATTTCAATTCCAAGTATTGATGAGTAGCCCCTTATCTAGTTAGTAGCCCCTCATCTGGTTCTTCAATTCCAAGTGCAATTCCAACTGCAAGTCTAAGTTCTATAAGGAAGGTAAAAAGCTTAAGTGACAATGAATTCCGAGTGCAAGTCCAGCTTCAAGTCTAAGTTCTACAAGGAAGGTAAAAGCTTAAGTGACATTGATCAAAGTAGTACAAGACAAACACATGAAGAGAATCTGCTTGGTGAGACAGTAAATTTTGCTTTATATTCACAAATTGATTTTGAGCAATCATGTTTTGAAGATGAATGTACTAATGAGGTTTGGCTGCAAGCAATGCAAGAAGAGTCATTCTATTCAAGGGAATGATACTTGGAGCTTACAAAGCTTCCACATGATAAAAAAAGAATTGGTACTAAATGGGTCTACAAAATTAAGTACAAGAGTGATGAGAGGGTTCAGAAAATGCAAGGCATAGTTCATCACAAAGGTTCAGTTTTCAAAGCTCTGGGATCTTATTATGAGCCCTCTCAGCATCAAGGGGGAGCATGTTGATAGGTGATGCATGAGTTGTCTTTCATGCGCAGTCTTAGTTTTAGACAACTAGTTTAGATATAGTTTGTATTTAATTAGTTTCAGATAACTGTTTTTAGGTGCATGCTTGCATCCGCTACATGTATGAAAAATAAAGTATCATGAACTATCTTTAGGTCCTATGGATTGTTGTTTTAAGGCTGCGGACTCTAGTAACTATTGCCTCTATGCTGTTTACAATGTACATATTGTTTAACCAACTCATTTAGAAAATAATACAAAGTATTATTGTGTGTGCTAAACAATTTTCTTAGCAGCCTAAATAAAGTTTATTTGTTTATGCCTATGTTGTAAGTAATTTAATTAGTTGCTATTATTTTCTCTCTGTTATTACATTCATTTAATCAGTTGGTTCAAGAATTGGGTATGTATAGAATCTTCAATCCGATATGCACAACTGTAATCTCAAACTCCTATCAAAAGCCTACTGTTGGTCACCTAAAGGCATTTGAGCCTTACATGTCCATAAATTACAGTACTTTTGAGGCAACTTAGAACACAAAAAAGCAGGAACCCTTCAAGCTCAGGATACTCACTAATGTACAACTCTGCAAGATTTCCCATTCTTGCCATTGTTTGCAATTGTCTGTACCTCTGCATTGTGAGTTTCAAGAGTATCATTGTCGTTGTTATGTTGCACAACTTCTCACAAGAATCAATTGCAATCATCTACAAGAAGCTGAGTCTGGAAAAACTTGGCAACTTGTCAAGCTTAAGACACTACTGTATGGCTCTGTAAGCTTTGTAACATAGCCCATTCCTGCTACTATTACCAATTTTCTGCATTGCTGCATTGTGAGTTTCATGAGTATTGTTGCATTGTTATCTTGCACAACTTCTCATAAGAATCAATTGTAATCACCTTAAAGTAGCTCAGTCTGGAAAAATTTGGCAAGTCCTCAAGCTCAGAACAATCACTAATATATAGCTCTGTAAGTATCATACCATCTAAAATTTCCTGCACAGTTGTACTGTGAGTTTGATGAGTATCATTGGCAGTATTATGTCGTGTAGTTTTGCACAAGAATCAATTGCAATCATCCTCAAGAAGCTCAGTAGGCCAGAAATTGACAACTCCTCAAGTTTAGGACACTCACTAATAGCTCTATAAGATTTATAAGATCACCCATTCTTGCCACCGTCTACAATTCTCTGCACCGCTGCACTATGAGTTCTATGAGTGACATTGGTAGAAATATGCTGCGTATTTATCACAAAAGTCAATGTTAAAACCCTCTCCAAGCAGCTCAGTACCACAAAACTTGGTAACTCATCAAGCTCAAGACAATTACATATGGATAATGATGCAACATCAAAGTTATCTGACATCCTCTTCAGATGGTTCAAGCTAGAAAGATTCAATTCAAGCTGCCAGTTATTTATATTTAGTTCCTCAAGTTTTGTTGGATTAGATATTCCTACCACAGTTTCCAAATCTCTACAAACTTCTAGACTTAGTTTAGTGAGGTTCGTTGGCAGTGTTGTCGTGTGCATCTTCCCATTTTGAACAATAGCAATCCTCTTTAAACAGCACAAGCCTGAGAGGCACAATTCAAGATCAAACTCCACACACTTAAGTTGGCATTATATTCAAGTTATGTCGGATCAGATATTCTTACCACTACTTCCAAATCTCTACAAGCTTGAAACTTGGTTTAGTGGGGTTCATTGGTAGTGTTACCATGTGCATCTTCCCAATCCTCTTTAAGCAACTCAAACATGAGAAGCACAATTCAAGATCAAACTCCAAATGCTCACGAATTTCCAATTCTGCGAGCTTTGTAAAGATTAGATACTCTAGAAACACTTATAAGATTTGCAATTGCTAATTTTTAAGCAAAATCAGATTTGCAACACCCAACTCAAGATGATGGCATTCCCATATATTCAATTCCTTCAACTTTCTAAGATGATATTACTGATAAATTTGTGAGTTCTCTACTAGCATTCAACTTGAGAAGTTTCAGATTCGCTGGCAAACTGATGTTCTTCAGGTTCCCACACTGGAGAATGTGAATCTGGCATGTCCCATCCTGATTATTGTTGAAAATTATGACTGAATATTTAAGAAAAGAATAAAACTCAACAGTATAACCTTATTATTACACACTAGCAAGGGTTTTCCAAGCAGCCAACAATCAATATCAGTTCATGTCCAACTAGAAATTATACAACCAATATCATATTGGATTTGAATGAAATAAAATACTATTAAAGGAAGATTAGTCCAAGATTTATGAGTTATTAGATTACTCAGTTTAGGAATACAATAAACTGTAGTTTCTTGTGTAGTACAATTATAACAACAATAACGATTGACAATAACAGCTATTAGTAAGGTTTTTCTGAGTACAAACAGAGGCTAATATTCATAAGAAATTTATTGATAAACTGAAAACCTCTTACTGGACTCTGTTGTTTCAGAATAATAAAGTGGATGCCCAGGTCTACTACTGTAGACTGTATCCTTGCAGGCTACAAACTTAGTTAAACTGCTATGCGACAACCGAGATAATGCTAATTCTGATTGCTATATTGCCTGCTGAGTTTCTTGAAATTCTATGCAATTCTGGAGATGGAATCACTTACAATAATTTGAGGGTTTTTGTCTCCAATTTCTACTTGAGATGTTCAAGGTTTTTAGTCATTTGGATTTGATGAACAAGTGCTTAAAATGAGGGCTTGAAGAAATATGAGATGAATGAATACTTTTGCTGGCCTCCACTTGTTTAAATAGACTCCTACATCCTTAGGGCGGTGGCTTCTAGGGTGGTCACCTCCTTTCAGCCCTTATTTCTTAATATTATATTGGATATGACAGGTTGGCGGCCACCTTTTGGCCCAATATTTTAGAATTATATTAGATATTACATAATTAAAAATAATTCTTTCTTGTGCAAGGTGTACAACACCCTTTTCTTTTAGAATTATATTAGATATTACATAATTAAAAATAATTCTTTCTTGTGCAAAGTGTACAACACCTTTTTAACTAAAACTTCAATGATAGAAATAATTAGGAAAGTAAGAATAAAATAGTGCATTTCATTATATGATAATGGAGACTTTTTTTTTTTTGAAAAATGACAATACCTCTACATCTTGCTACCACAATCTCTTGAAATAACAATTGCTGATTCTTAAGCTCTGAATATTTAGGAAAGTAAGAATAAAATAGTGCATTTCATTATATGATAATGGAGACTTTATTTTTTTTTGAAAAATGACAATACCTCTACATCTTGCTACCACAATCTCTTGAAATAACAATTGCTGATTCTTAAGCTCTGAATATTTTCAAGTGGATTCCATGAAGGAATTCTTTGTTGTAAACTGAAATATAGATGATGCCAATGCCTTAGATGATTTAAATATGACAAATACAAGTAGCAAAGGTAAAGCCATAATGAAGAAGATGACATCTCTGGTCCATCACCCGATTCTCATAGAATTTAACTTCAAAATTCAAGGACTCGTCAAAAATAGAATGGAAACAATCTCCTTTGGTTTGAGAAAAGAAGTTTTCCAATCCCTTTGATTCATACATTCACAAAGGGGGCTTTTAGATTGTGTTATAAGAATTTAAAATTTGAAACATACGTTTTATTTGGTACACAAGAGAAATATGAAAGAGGAACACGCATGTACCAAATTTTTGCGGACTTGAGGAAGCCGCAGGCACCAAGGATGGCTTAATTTATTTGCCATTTTTCTTCCGAAATGCTGCAGGTGGTTGTGCATTCTCAATACAAGCACTTGATCTTCTATTTCTTCAATATGACACATATCTTTTAATGCTTGCAATTCCTTTTAAGTACTCCATCCAGATCCATTCCACAATCTTATCGCTGTACACTTCAATTGGTCAACGGAAATGTATGCTATATCCATGAAAATTTGCCTTTCCTTTGTGTTCAATGTTGTCGAAGCTTATTTTAAGCTTTCTTTGTATATCTCAATGCATTGTGCTACCAACTTTTATAAGCTCTGACCTCCAATAACATTCCTCTCGACCATGAACGCGCCTTCCTAGAACCTGGAGACATAAAGGTAAGCGTCCACATGCCTAAGAAGTTTTCAACAAGATCCTCACATCTGTTAGCTAGATGGGATTGAGAGAAAGCATGCCAACTAAAAGGCTCTTTGGCATCATCTTTACCCATTCCCTATAAATGATAACCTACCTTAATTCCCTTGGCTATAAGTATCCCTACATCTCGAGTTGTAATTATTATATCGATAGAGCATCTAATTGTTCCAGGCGATCAATACCATCTAAGAAGCTCAAAGAACTGATTTTTTTATGCCATTACAGATATAGTTGATCCTTCCTCTGTACTTTGAAAACTGAGCCCATTTTCATTGAAGAGATCTTGCAAACAAGATAAATTCCTTTTGGCCGACTTCTGGGATGTCAAATAGAAAGCAAGGTCGAGCAAATTGTTGACACTCGATTAAACAACTCTTCGGAATTTTTTTTTCCCACACCACCCATTCTGAAAATGCCAACAATCTTAGGCTTCCCTTCCTCTTCTCCATAGATAATAAATAAAGACATGAAGCAAGAAAACGAGTAGCTTGGGTGACTTGAATAAAGCATGTAGTAGGAAAATATCATAGAAACACTTATAAAATGAGCATGAAGGGATGGATGAAAGTGGAGCCAATTCTAATAGGTGACAGTATTATGCTCACCGAGATGGATCATCATCCTCCATTTTCGTAGAACATCATATACATGAAGGAAGAAACATGAAACATGGCTTGAGAAAGCACCATTTAAATGAGAATATTAATAAGAATTGAATAAATTGGAGGAATAACATTAATGTATAGTATAAAACATTAGTGTATAAGGCACTAGGCATGGTGAAAATAGCGTGGAAATAGCTTAAGGAGGGATGAAATGTGAAGGCAAGGAGGTTGAACTGAAATTTTTCTTTTTAACTTGAAAGGGGTCCTTTTAAAAGAAAAACAAATAAATTTTAGTGAAAATGAAAAAAATGGGTGACATAAAAAGGAGGTGGAAAGGGGAAGTGTAATTAATTTTTATTTTGCAAATTGGAGTGGGAGAGGAGGGAGGAGAAAGAAACATGTTGTGATGAGTGTATGCAAATGCAAAGATTCTAATGAATAAGATATAATCTTTTGTTGTTGTGGGAAATGAGCCACTAGATGAGAGTATTGAAGCTTAGCTTTTTGTTTTTTGTTTTTAATTTTTTAATTTTTTAATTTTAGAAACTCAAGTCGAGGAGCATTGTTTGGGTGTTTGTTAGACAAGGATTTGACTTTCTTTGATCAAACTACTACATGAGTTGATTTAATGGTGATGCAAAATGTTTGAAGATAGCAAATAGTCATGTAGTATACCCTCAGGATGTTGATGCCATTATATTATGCTTAAAATGCCTATACATGCATATATTATGAGATTCTCTCTTCTTAGATGATACGAATGAGATAATTTTTTTCCTTATATGCACCATCATAGTGTGCACCTTGAGAAACACTTTTTTTGTTTTGTTTGGCTCATAATGGTTAGTTAGGGAGAGGGAGAGGGAGCACAAACCTAATTTAAAAATTTGGATTAAAAATTTATTGGCTACATATGTAAAAATGGCATGGGTCATCTAAGAATCTAAACAAAAGTGACAAACAATTATATAGAAGATTGAATCCAAATCTTAAATATATAAAATAGCTAAAAATTATACTAAAATAAGATAATTTGACATCCATTTCTAAAATCATTCTAACTTATATACCATTAGTTAATAAAATATAATTTGGTTTTAAAATTCAAAACATTAAAAAAAATACAACTAAAATTTTCCTTTTTTACAATTAGTAACTTGCCTCCTGTAACACTAATGATCAAAGAGGTCAAATACATTGATAATTATTTTATGATGAATCCTTATTCAAGTACATATGGGGCTTATAGCATTGAAATTTATACAAAATCCTTTATTTATTGAAAACAAAAGCAAATAAAATATGGCTATTTCACTCTTCCCCATGGATGGTTCCATTCCAATAAGTTGATGTGAAAGTGGGACTACTATAATTTGTTTTATTTTTGATGTAACTTACCAATAATTGTACATAAAACGAGAGTTCTCCATTCTTCACCAATCTTTATGGTCCTTGCATAGTTCATTATTCCATGCTAAAAAAGAACATCAAATTGGTTGGTAATTATAGTACTAATTATCGATTCTCCATGTTGCAAGTTAAATCCCTTGAACATATATTGTTCATGGGATGGATGAAAAGAGCTATCAACTTGTAATAACCCACCCTTAATTTTTTCAAACTTAACAACTTGTTAGCATTAGCCAATAAACCAAGATGGACGATTGAAGTAAACTCCCTTCCACTTTTTGATCACCCATATCTTGATGTGGGCAAGGTGAGCATACGGTGGGAAGGTTACAATACTACACTATTGAAATTAAACCACTTGTTCAGTGGGGTGAGTATGGAATGCTTCAAACATGAAGGAAACATCCACTTCTTTAGTGGGAATTACAAAAAGGAAATGCACATGGCGGCAAGACGACCACTTCCACTTTTCAGGGGGCAACAAGAAAGGAAATATAGAAAACTTGACCACTTATTCAGTGAGAGTGAGAAGTACATAAACAAAGGCTCAACCACTTATTTAGTGGGGTTAGTATCAAACCAAAGAAGAGCAATTCATTGAAAGGTACTACCTAGTCAACATTACAATGAGCTCAATGCAATAATACTAACAAGTACATTTAGTTTGCAAGTGATATAGAAATATGAAACCAACACCCAAATCCATCGAAGGGTAATCTCCCAAGAAGCAACACTAAACAAGTTAACCCCAATTGAAAAAGAGCAAGTATACCTCAACTTTGGCCCCCATAAATCTCAATGAAGTCTGGAATGCAATTGTATCAGGTCTAATGTGTAATGACAATTTGTAACCTCCCAAACAACAACCTAGAACTCTTAGCATTGATCAACATTTACTCATACGTCCATGAACATTCTAGTGTAACGATGAGAAAGGAAGGTTGCTTGATTGTATGACAATTTCCATAAACTAAAGTTGTTGCTATAGGTCGTAATAGTCCTCAAATACCTCAAAAAATCTCACCAAACTTGTAGTTATGAACTCAACATAAGCCAACTAAATAAGCATAAACTATTCTCAAGGTTTGCTTCATTAGTTACCTTTGCCATGATGCAGAAAGGAGATAAAAGAAGCAGGTTTTCTATTAGACTTGTACAATACAAAAAAAATTGAGCATGAGTAGCAACGATGATTGGGTGAAATGATAAAAACTCCTCCAAACAAACTATGCACAAATTTCAATGAGTTGCAATGAAATCAACTACCTTAGGTGCCTCCCTTGGTGTTAAAACTTCACCCAATACTCAGGTGATTAGAGTTGGGAGCTCGCACTTCCCACTTCCAAGCACTTTGCACCCTAGTACGACTTGCCATGATATCTTAACCTTGCTCAAACAGTTAAGGAAACAATCTAGCCATATCGCCTATTTTCCAATGGTAGCATTTGATCTTATTTGGTGTGAACTAAGAAGCCCAACACCTTGAAAAGCATAGATAAAGGTGTACGACCAATTGGGAAAAAGCCTCCAAACTCAAAGGGTATGATTGGGTATTATCTACTTCAAAGTCACCTCAAGCTTGCACTCAAAACACATCAGAAAGACAACCAAAATGTTCAATCTTGCACTATAGTAAATCTTCTTGAATGAAACTTCGAACCAAGACCTCAATATGCATAATGGTGATCTTTGAAATAAGACCGTGCACTCTAGCTAGGGATTTTCTCTCAAATCTGAAACTAGAAATCTACAAAGGGTTTTCATCCTCTAAAGATTTGGAGAACTAGAGCCAATCCAATAGCACAACGATATCATTTTTCAACATGAGAGCAAATGAGAGAGAATGGTGGGGTTAAATAGAAGATAGGGCTCCAATTTCGAATTGCATTTTCCCCCCAAAATGGGATGCCACATTCTAGGAATATAATAATTTACTGCATTTTCACTTTAATCTTTTTCGTAGGCATCCCTTTGAAATATACATGAGCAACTTTTAGAAACAACCTTAAGTTGTTTCTAATCCGAAACTCTAGCTAGGGATTTTCTCTCAAATCCGAAACTAGAAATCTACAAAGAGTTTTCGTCCTCTAAAGGTTTGGAGAACTAGAGCCAATCCAATAGCATAACGATATCATTTTTCAACATGAGAGCAAATGAGAGAGAATGGTGGGGTTAAATAGAAGATAGGGCTCCAATTTTGAATTGCATTTTCCCCCCAAAATGGGATGCCACATTCTAGGAATATAATAATTTATTGCATTTTCACTTTAATCTTTTTCGTAGGCATCCCTTTGAAATATACATGAGCACTTTTAGAAACAACCTTAAGCTGTTACTCCTAGGCGTGGGGGTCCATAAAGGGCAATTTTTGAACTTTATGACTTAAATAACTTGAGTTACCATTCTTGCCATTTTTGAACTCCAAGATTGGTGGAACCACTGTACTGCCAAATTGTTAGAAACCAATGACTAAAATTGCCACCATCGCTAGAAATAGAAAACTTGCATTGAATTGTCGCTAGGACCACTACCGAAAATAACACTTACTAAAAATAGCATACTATTGAAAATAGGAAGTGTGTCCAAACTCAAAATGAGCACATTTTGAGATGCAGTTGTGACTTACTAAAAATAACAAGTCTAAAAATAGACACTGCTAAAAATAGCAGTGGCTACCCACAAAGAATTTCAGAAAACCCAGAAAGACCCAAAAGTGCCTCTGGCAAACTCTTGCAAGAACCTCAAGAAACTTGGAAACCCTAGAAATGCTTATGAGTAGCCTACGAGACTCCAGAAATAGGCTAGTAGTCACTAAAAAGCTTAGGATCAAAGTGTGGACATTACACAACTTAAACCATAATGCATATGATGATTGCACTTGCATAATTTAACCAATTGAATACAACTTGACAACACTCTTTCATTTTTGTAAAAGCTAGCCTTAGAAAACAAAGATAGGTTTAAATTCGACTTTGCCTTGTTTGTTGCTCTTCTAATTATTTTGATGTATTCTGACTACACATTTAAAATAAAAAATAAAATACTCTTGGTTCTACATTAAATTATTTTTCATTTACACATCCACTTTAAACATCACTTCACATCCACTGTGAACATCACTTCAAAAATTTATACTTGGGAAGCACTCACAACTTCATTAGCAAGAAGTTCGCTGCTCATCTAAATTATAATATATCGTGCTCAAGAATTTTAGGTCTAAAGAGTTGATGGGGTTGTATCAATTTTTTGATAAAATGCCATAGCATTAAATTCACAATGGGAGAGTATTGAATTAATTTCCCAATGCTCTCTCTTCCCATGGGTGTAATAGATATAGTCTTGAGAGGATAATTGCTACATTAGGGATAATTGAGATAAATTTCTTGTAGCTATTCATGATATTTTAATTAAAAAAAGGGGTAATTGAACTAAGAGGGTTGCATGCAAAGTCCCCACAAATAATTCGCTCTCATCAAATGCTTAAGAGAGGGGCCAATGGATTTATGGCCCAATTGTTTTCATTAACAACCTATCAATCAAGTGTTCCTACCTAGCCATATTCACAATTAATTATAGATCGTTGCTCAATGGTTTTTGGTGATATATCTAAAGGAATGCCTCCTAAAAGGGATTAGGATTATGCTATTTAGCCAGTACTAGGGAGCCAACTACCCAACACCAAGCCTTATAGGTACTGGTACCCATAATATACAAAAATATGAGATTGAGAATATGGTGTAGAAGATGCTAAAGGTGGGTATTATAAGGCATAGCCAAAGTGCTTATTCCTCTCCTATGGTGATGGTGTGTAAGAGGGATGACAATTTACACATTTATTTGGACTATAGTAAGCTCAACAAGTACATCATCAAAGGTAAGTTTGCTATTCCATTCGCTGATGATTTACTAGATGAATTGAATTAAGCCATTTTTTAATAAATCTCAATCTTAGATCAGGTTATCACCAAATTTGAATTAAGCAAGAAGATATTCTCAAGAGAGCATTTATGACTCTTGAGGGTCATTATGAGTTTCTAGAGATTCCATTTGGTCTTTCTAATGCTCTAACTATATTTCAAAGTTTAATGAATTACCTCTTTAAGACATTCTAAGGAAGTTTGCATTAGTGTTCTTTGATGATATATTGATTTATAGTGTCATGGGAATACTATTCAAACCATATATATCAAACAACACAAGTTCTCAAATAACAATAAATTCATGCTAAACCTTCTAAGTATGCTTTTGGTCTCAAAGAGGTGGAGCACTTGGGTTACATAGTGCTTCCTAAAAGAGAATAAAAAAAATCAAGGCTATTATGGATTGGCCTATCCTTGAAACCATTAAGGGCTTGATGGGTGTTTGAGGACTCACTAACTATTATAGATAATTTGTGAAGAAATATGGCCACATAGTAATGACCCTCATGGCTCAATTAAAGAAGGATGTTTTTTAATGGAATGAGTTAGTTGAGACAACATTTGAGAGATTACAAGATGCTATATGTATCACTCTAGTTATAGTGACCCCTTCACCAAGGATTGTATTGTAGAGTGTGATGTTGTAGTAAATGGTATAGTAGTGATTCTCATATAGGAAGGTAGGCCCATTACTTTTGAAAGTCATCAATTGAAGGGTAAGAGTCAAATTAAACCCATTAATGAGAAGGAAATACTAGTTATTTTTCATGCAATGAAATAATGGAGGCCATATATGATGGGTAAACACTTAAAAGTTAGGATAGGTCATGAGAGATTATAATATTTTTTGGGAGCAATAGTTATCATCTGAAGCACACAAGAAATGGGTCATTAAGATGTTGGGTTATGACTTTGATATTGTTAAGGAGAATACAATAGTTGATGCATTATCCAAGAAGGATGAGAAGAATGAGATGTTATTTTTGTCATTTTAATATTACACAGATTGGGTAGACGAAGCCAAAGTAGATTGACAAAATGATGTTGCTAGAAGGAATCTCATTTAGTAGTTGCAAAATAAGCCCAATAGTTCATATACTCGATTTTGTTGGAATGGAGACTTTTTGTGGTATAAAGAGAGGTTGTATCTATTGGAGCCTTATTTCACATGCCTTAAGTTGCAAAAATCCTGTCCAAATACACTTTGTTGGAGTTGCCTAATGTTAATTCACCATCTATTATTGATATGAGAGAGTCTAAGTTGTTTTTCCCTTTGTCAAAAAATTGTCTAAGTGTATCCTTTGTCATCCCTTGTGTGCTTATCAATGTGTTGGTATGGAAAAAATCTCAAAAGTCTACATGTGGGGGGTTGTATTGTTTAAATTCATAATTTTATGCAAAGTTTTCAAACTTTAAGGGTTTTCCTTATGAGAGTACCATTTCCTTGTAACCCTCGATATCTAAAACCCCATCAAATTTTCCTTTAAAATTCATTCTTTCATCATAGTCTCAATGTTTCCCTCCCTTAGGTACCATTTTCATGATCGCCTCATTCTTCAAAATCTTGACCCTTCGCACTTGTGTCACAGTTTTGGGCTCACCCTTACCTTGGTACTCAATAATGCTTCCTCTCAATCCTTAAAACCTTGAAGCTCTACACTTTGCACTTGAGTTATTTATGCATTAAAGTTGTAGGGATTTGCTTGCTAGAGTACTTTTCTTGTGTTCCCCATGAACTCTAAAGCTCATTATTTTTCCTTAAGTATTCATATCGGATTGGAGGTTCAAACTTGTTCTTAAATGGGTACCTAGTATGAAGTAAGCCCGACTCCTAACTCTTGATCCATGCCACTAAGTTAATTATTAGAGTTGGAGTTTCGATCATATCTTTTCCCAAGTACCCAATATTCATTGGTATATCTAATCCCTAAACCTTGAAAAATCAAATCTCTCACTATTAATGGCCAAAGTTGATGCAAATTCCATTTGAGTGCTTTCCTTATCCCCCTCATTTGTTTCACAAGAAATGTAAGAAATGTTGTCAAGGAAAATTCGCAAAGTTTCAAGCTTACCATTCCTTGAGTACTTGTTCTTGGTCATTCATGAAGCCTAAACTCTTATGTTTCTCTCATATACCTTTTTGGAATCAAACTTTCACTTATCCCCTTAAACAAGTACTTCCTTTGAGCATCTCCAAACCTTGTATCCCAACAACTCCTTGCATATATCCTATTAAAGTTAGAGTTGTTAGCATCCCTTTCACTTGGTATTTAGTATGCATTGTTCTTAAACTCTAACCCTTGACAATGGTATAAGTTCCAAGAGATCCATGATTGCTTGCATTTCCCTTGCCCTCTTCTCCGCTTGTTGACATCATCATTGAGCTAAATTTTGGCAAAGTGTTGAAGGCTTGATTAGTTGGGGAGTTCAATAGTTCCACAATTCTTTAAAAGTTCGACATGGAAAAGAAAAGACTAAGAAGAATAAGTGTCAACATGTACAATGATTCACAAACTTTGTGAAACCCCAACTAAGGAGAGTGTTCAGGTTCAAAATGTTGCAAAGTTTTTGATTTTATGAAATTTGCAATAAGGTTTGCAAGTCACAAGGATTGCGACAATGAAAATGTCGAAAGGGAGAAAGATGAAGAAAATAAAGAAACAAGGAACAAAAGTGATGAGATCCTTAATGTCACAAGTTTGGAAGTTTTCAAATTTTACAAACATCTAACATGGTTGGATTTTTCCTACACAAAGACAACTATTCAATCCAAAGGCACATATTTTCTTGCACTATCAATGGTGGAAAAGAAGAAGACCCATGCCTTCATTAATGTAGTAGTTCAATTTCCAAGTCTTGATAACTCTTAGACAATAGTCTTGGCACTGCTCTTATAGATTTGTTGTGATTGTTCTTGGTTTACATGACAAGGCCTAGTGGCTATTGGTGTGAGAGGATAAAATATAATTTACTCTAACAAAAAATTGCAACAACCATAATAGAATCATGATTTCCCTATGACTGCTTCACATATCTAGATCCACGAAATTTTTCTAGTGATTCATCTTGTTTTCATTGATTGACACATGCCATATATCCATGAGGATCACTATTGTAGTCTTTTATATAAGATGGATGTATCTTTCCATTTGTAGAGGTTGGAAAATGATGGAAAGAACCTTCGTATTGCATATTGATCTATTTTGTAGAAATACAATTGTTTCAATATTGTTTGTTTGATTTATTGTGATACAAACTTTTAGTTGATTTACATGAATGATAATTTAGTTTTCATTGTTGTCTCCTTTGTTATATTATTTATTTTTGAAGAGAAGTATACCTTCAAGGAGGGTAGAAAGTATTCACCTATACATTTGCTATAGGATTTGTTGTTCTAGTTAGTGCATGTCTTCAAGGAGGGTGGGAATTTTTTCTAAGAAGCAAATGGGATTTGTAGTATTGAGAAAATGATAATTAATCAGAGCTGTGTTTTATATTACATTTGTAGATTCATGTTATTGTGAGACAATAATAGTCACTATAAGGTAGTACTAGATATTCTAAACTACTAGAAGAGTTGTTTAGACATACTAGTATTTAGATCACATTTGCAAATTCATGTTATTGTAAGGCAATAATAGTCACTACAAGGTAGTGCTATATACTCTAAACCACTAGAAGAGTTGTTAAGAAATACTAGTTGAAATATTTCATGACACTATTTTCTCAAAATAACCATCAATCAATCAACAAAATACCTCATAGCCCACTCACATATAAAGAATGCCAAATCAAGAGTAATTTTTTAAATAATTTTATTCTATTTATTCTTTGTCGTTAAAGGTACAAGGAATATTAGTTGTGATATATCTAATAAATCCTTGATTAATTTGTATGAATATCATATTATTTTACATTGTGATAAGCCTATTGTATTCATATAGAATCCAATGTGTTAATAGGGCTACCCGCCTAGGTTTTGCAAAGGCTAAAGTTTAGGAGGGCATGATTTATCGTCTTGTTTTTTGGCCATCCTTCCAACAAAATTTGAGCATACAACTTCACATCTTGAAATTTGGTGGTAGCAAGCTGAAGAAGCAATAGATAGGTGACTTTGTTGGGAAGTTTAGTGTCTAAATTCTTAGGACTTAAAAAAAATATATTCTCAAGATTTTGAATGGTGGTCTTATGGTGTTGTGTTAGGTGGCTACTTTGTTGATAAATTATCCTAACATTATTCAATTTTTTTTAATATGAATGGGATATCATTATTTCAAGGTGACCCAAACAAAAAGATGGCTAGTGAATTGAAAAAGAAGGAATCTGTACTGTTGGAACTAATAAAATTTACATAGTTTTGTGAAAAAATTACCAAGTCTTAATCTATATAAGCCTCCTATCATTCATCAAAAAAATTCTCATTAGTCGTGCGCCATTGCATCCATGTTATATCCCCATATCTTCACCTAAAAATGCATAAAAGTCCATTACCGCACTCTCGCAGGGGTACTTGTTCAGTTCTAGAGGTCCTTAGTGAGCTTGCGGGGTAAAGGAAGTAGTGTAATCCTTCACCGCAACACCACAACAGTGAACAAAGTAATGTGTAGGATGGCGGTAGGCAGTCCACCTAACCACTAAGGTAACCCGTAGCCTCGCAACGAGCAAACCATAACATACAAAATCATGTGCGGGGTGGCGGTAAAGGGTCTCTTAACCCGCAACCTCGCAACAAGCAAGCAGTAACATTAATAAGACGTGCGGTATAGTGGGATGATCAATATATAAAAGTTATGTGATCTCGCTACCCCACGATGGTCTAAAAATGTCATAATGGGATTGCGGTACAGATTGGCAAGACATTTATATCGAAAATGGCAATGTTTACACCATTTATCTTAGATCATTCGATCTTCCAAAATCAAGGTCATATATTCAAACTCGAAACAAAAATAGATTATGAAATATTTTGCATGAGTTGATATTAATGGCGAAGTGACTGAGCTTAGAAGCAAATATACTTAGAACTTGATGCCATTTTTCAATCATTCGCAAAAGCAAAGCGTGCCAGAGGCGAAGGAAGTCGACAAGGAAGACTCTTATAGAATAAGTGCAAAAATGCCCTTCATATCAAGCGTATAAGTGTTTAATTTGTTGAATTCTGCAAATATAAGTTCAAAAGGTTCAAGTAAAAGTAAAATTCACATCATGCCACCCAAAAAGAGTGAGTCTACAAGTAAGAGAGAGGAACCCGCACCCCCTAAAACAAAGAAGAAAACTCTACAACAGTCTATACTAGATGTCTTGCCTAAATCAGTAGATAAGGGGTACAAAAAGGTGTTTAGAGACGAAGCTCACAATTGTGGAGATGCAACTATTCCCCTCTCAGGTTGGGATCTATTTTGGTATTTTTATGATAAAAGAGAGGTTAAGATCCCAACCTCAAACCCTTTGACCTTGGATTTAGCTAAATTGGTGGTCCCGAATGTCTTTGTGGATGTGGAGTTCATTAGAGTGTTGCCACAACACTACCATCTTGCCACCAAAATTGTGAGAATGCTAGATGGTTCACCTTTAGTAGTGTTGACAAAGTCTTCAATTATAGAATGTTTTATGTTTAGTAAGCAAGCTCTTATTAAAGTAGACCTACAAAAAAGCGAAGAAGATTACAACAAACTTAGGAAGACTTACATGAGCGATGAACTTCCTATGTACATAAAAAGGGGTGCCAACAATAGAAGAATACCCATCTCCCCTTCTTGCAACAAACCATTTGTGGTGGACAATTTTCAGGTATACTTCAAAAGGACCTAGTTTACCTTATGTCAACTACTTCAGGTAGATGCCCAAGACCAAATGCCAATCAACCAGATGATGATGGTGTAATGTCATAAAATTACACCCCTTTCAATTTCACATACATTCTTTTATCGAGTTTAGTGTCTACTCCCTTACTATTTGTGTAGGCTCATTTTGGCCCCTACATCAGCCTTTTCCCCTCTTAGGATGCTTAGGACCCTTTTTCAACAACTTCCTTTGCACGCCAGCTTTACGTCAAACCTTGTTCTTTTCCTGTTGTCGTTTTGTAGCGTGATGTGTCAAGACACTAGCACACCACACAGATGTCCATGCGTTGCGCTAGCGTCCTGCGACATTTTGACGTTCAAACGGTCGTTTTCGAGTGCCTTAACATTTGTTAGCTACTTTTGTTGGTGGTAACGGCCCGAGACGCTTTGTAACTGCTCAAGAAGCTTCTTTTCCCTCCTATTCTCTCTTTAAAATCTATCTTTTCAATCCATTTGGCCTTCTTCTTGATCTCTCTCTCTCTCTCTTGGACACACTCTCTTTTCTCTTGCTCTCTTGCTTGCACAACTCTCTCATTTGTTACAACACTCTCATGTTCTTACAACACTCTTTGAAACTCTCTTGGCTCTCACAACTCTATCTCTCTCTTTCGCTTCCTTAAGCCTTGCAGGTGATATCTCTCTTATGTTGCTTCTTTGTGCATCTTGGGATTTCTCACATCCCCTATCCATTGCTTCTTTACTTCATGATACAGGTTCTCCTCCTTGAGCGGGGATTGCTTTTATCACTCTTGCGTTCATTTCATTTCTGCTTATTACTCCTCTCTATCTATCTGGCTGTCCGTGGAGGTGGGAACACCAAAACGAGGGTTTGATTGTGACAAGCCCCTAAACAACCCCAACATTTTCCCCTCAATCTTATGTGTGTAGGTGTTGAAGATATTCACTTGCTGGAGGCTTCATCGCTTGGTTTGTTGTGAGCAATTTCTTTATCCTCTTTAGTCTTATCGTTTACTTTACTTTATTTCAGTTCTATCATATTCTGTTACTTTTCGCACTCTAAGAGTTCTTAGCAATTAAGGTAGAAGTAGTCATTTTGTTGTCTTCTGAGATATTCTCGGTTTCTAGTTCATACGAGACACCAACATGCCTCTGGGACAACAGTGCGTTGCACTGACATCAGTATTCCATGTTGGGTGATCCCACAATACAGGTTTACAATTTTTGGCCAAATTGGACATTGAACTGAATTTTTTCACTAAATCTTCACTTTCAGACACCTATAGCGGCTAAACTGTGAGGAATTTGGAAATGATGCAAACTAGTGATTTGTGACATTTTGTCTGTAGATTCTAAATATTTTTTTTTCTAAATTTTTGAAATCAGATTGCACGTCTTTTTCCATCTCTTTCGAAAACTAGTTTGTAACAATAAACACCATTTTTAAAGAGTGATGTTACTGGCTAACACAACACTTTTTTTAAATTTTTTATGAAGGATAAAATTTTAATTGTTTTGAATTTAGATTCATAACTATGATATCTAGTGCATGGAATTGGTTTCATAACATTACATTGAATATTTTTTTCTTAATTAAGTTTCAAAGTCAAACCAGTTATAATTTAGACATGATTTACTAGCTAAAACATAACTTTTTTTGTATGCATCAAAATTCTTTTTTTTTTTGTTGGAATAAGGACATCAATATCTAGTGCATATATATATATATATACACATATATATTTGATAATCTACTATTTTTCCACATGAAGAATAAAGATCTTGATTTTTGGTGAAAAACCTACATTCACAAGAAATAAAAAATAAATATAACAATCAAATTAAATTTATTTAAAATTATACTTTTTGGGAAGGTTATAATAAGGACTACATACAAAAATAAATTTTAAATGAATTCATTTGATCCCCCAAAAGGTAAATCAAAAGTGATTTTTTATCAACATTTTGATAGGTGTAAAGGAGATTCCGTTATAGGTATGGTTTAAAACTAGCGAGGTTCTATCCAAGGGGGTTTGATCTAAGGTTGTTTGATCAAACCCTCTTGAATTGGAATCCTTTAAATGAAACTTTTCAAAGCTTAAATCATTATATTTTCTAAAAATATGTGATTTCAACAAAAATCAGGATCTCCTAGAAAGTGTAAACCACTATCGTGGGATCACCTTGTTGTCATCTTTCGTTGAAAACCTGCTAGTTTGTCTAGAAGATGTTTGTGACCTACTTATTCTGATTTTTAAACTCTCGCTTTGTTCTTTGAGGTAGTTTAGGGAAGTTCGTTCCTTGGGGCTCTCTTGAGAATAAAGAGACTCGTGAGCAACGAATCCCCCTTCTCTACATTTTGGTGAACTCGACGTGAAAATACCTTCTCGAAAATATTTTTCGGGGCAATGCATCGAGCCCCATTTCGTACTGCCAGAGTGATGCGCAAACCTTCAACCAAGTTGTTATGCATTGTTTATTATATTTCACTTACTATATTCAAAATGAATTTAATATCCTATTTTATCAGTTCAATATCTAATTCTATACAAAGTGTTAATGGTGTTCCATTTCATGCATGTGATGGTGACTTGGTGATCGAGGTGGATATGTTCACCAAAAATTTGATAGTTCCAAATATCGAAAAATGGCACCATGTCGAAGAGCTTGTCATGATAATTCAAATACCGCTTGAATCCTGTCAAACAAAATCTATATGCAAAAGTTAGGGCCAGTGAAAGTTTTGCATAATAGGTTGAGCAAGGTAGTATGGATGTTAATGCCAACATGCCATTATCATGGTGACATGGTAGGTACAGTTGGAGTTGATGTGGCAAGGAGTTGATGTTGTAGGCCCATATGTTGCCACATGACAAATGATGTGGCAATTGACTTGGCACAACAGTTGACGTGGACCAATTGCATGGTGCCACGTGTCAAGGTGTGAGTGAATCAAATGGTGCGACATGGACCAATGGTTGGGTGCCATGTGGCACCCTTGCGGTTGCTCAGTTTGTTTTGTTTGTTGAAAAGTTGGTTGATGGGGGTCGAACCCTTAACCTCCCACCTGAACCTTTTACTCTCCACCACTACACCATGTGGGGTCCTCAAAGTATAAAGGTGGCCAAATATATTTAAACAATCCAAAGTGCCAAATTGGGGGTCGAGTGGTTCGAACCGCTTCCCTCCCTCCTTGCAATCCACCCAACCACCATTGGGCCACACATGCTCGATGAAAAGGACAATTGGTTTATGTTATTTAAAGTAAGACACAATGGAGAACTTTTCCAGCACCAAAGATGGAAGAGACATATGCTGAACAAAGAACCCTTTGAGCTTGACGAGAGAGGTTTTCAACAAGCCTTTCTCGGCATGAAGGCTATGGTGGAAGTGCTCTATCAGGAAAGGCAAGAACGAAAGAAGCTTGAAAAAGGAGGTTCGTCGAATCGAGAAAAGCATGAGGACCATGAAGATCAAGAGGACAAAGGGAAAAGAGGAGGTGATGATGAGCCTCCAAAAACTCCAACTCCATCTTCACCTTCTAATTCTATTTCTTTTGCTAGTCCTTTCAAGAGTGCACATAAGCCTGTAATCAAGTTGGAAGTAAAGTTTGAACTACCAAAATATTGTGGAGAGTTGAATGCCGAGAAACTAGATGAATGGGTTCAACAAGTAGAAGTATATTGTAGAATTCAAGGTCTCTTAGATGGTGCTTCTAAAATCCAATTAACTAGTCTTCGGTTGGGACGAATCGCACTCACCTGGTGGGAGAGTAAAACTCAAGTAGAAATTGCTCGGCATGGTAGTGTCAACTTAACTTGGATGGAGTTTATAGTTGCCCTCAAGAAGCAAATTTATCTTTTAGGCCATATGCAAAAGTTAACTATGAACTAACAAACTTTTAGGTAGGGTAAAGGTCAAACTGCCCAAGACTATACCCATGAATCTAGGAAGTGGGCTATTGCACTTAATGTCCCACTATACACCCAGGACACATTGCTCAAGTATATAGGTGGTCTTCACTCTTACTTAAGACATACCATTTTAGTTTTAAATCCTTGTAATTTGGATTAAGTGTGTGTTCAGGCCACACATTTGGAATCAAGAGGTAAGAGTAATTTTAATGACAATTTGTCAAGAAGCCATCTAAGCCTGGAGGTAAACTCAAGGACAAAGGAAAGGGGAAAAAGACAATTACCATTAAGGAGGGTGATAAGCCCACATGCTCCCATTGCAAGGAGGGGCATGATAATTCAAAGTGTTGGAAGTTGCATCGGGAACTAAGGCCGAAGAAGTATGGAGGAATCAAAGGCAAATAGAAGACTGTTTCTGTAGCACAACGAGATGTTAGATCTGACTTTGAGGACGAGACAAAGATTGTTGCCGCTGCGATCCAAGGTAAAGGAAAAGGTATATCTCTTTCTTTTGATACAAGTTTTTCAAATGCAAGTGCAAGTTCAAGTAAAGAATCTTCTCCACCTAAGATTGATAAGCATAGAGACGAGTTATTTCATTTTCGCGTTGTAACAAAACATACAAAGATTGATACTTTGTTTGATATTGGATCTCAAGTAAATTTAATATCTGAAGAAGTTGTAAAGAAACTGAACTTGGCTACAACAGCTCATCCAAAGCCATATGCACTTGGATGGGTTTGTAATGATGCACAATTACAAGTAACAAAGCGATGTAAGTTAAGATTTGCCATCACTACAAACTTCATAGATGACGTAGAAGTTGTTGTAGTCCCTTTAGATATTTGTGGCATTGTAGTAGTGAGTCCCTATCTTTATGACCTAAAAGCAATCTTTTATAAGGGAGAAAACAAATATCACCTTTTTAAGGATGGTAAAGAATTCATTGTACATACACATAAGATAAAGACTAATCTAGCATTAGTGAATACTAGACAAATGAAGAGGTTAGTCAATGCTAGTAAAAACTTTGTATTGATGATTGTAAAAGCCAAAGAGGATGACAAATTCGAGGCATTCAAAGGGTGTGATCCAAAGCACAAAGTTGAATTAGTCAAAGTAGTTTCCGCCTATGATGACTTATTTCAGGAGCGCAATGGATTGCCACCAAAGAGAGATACAACATGAAATCCGGTTATAATAGGATGCACCTCTTCCAAACATTGGCATGCACAGTTTATCGGTTTTGTAGAATGAGGAAATGAAGAAGCAGGTTCAGGAGTTGGTTGAGAAAGGAGTTATTTGTCCAAGTACCTCTCCTTGTGGTTCTCCAATTGTGTTGGTGCCAAAGAAGGATGAGTCATGGAGCATGTGCATCGACTATAGAGCCCCGAACAAGATAACGGTAAAGAACATGTATCCTCTTCCCCGAAAAGATGATTTACTTGATCAATTGAAACATGCAGTTTATTTTACTAAGTTGGACTTGCGTAGTGGATATCACCAAATAAGAATTGCAGATAACGATATATGGAAAACCACATTTAAGACAAAACAGGGATTGTATGAGTGGTTGGTCATGCCCTTTGGGCTTTGTAATGCACCGACTACCTTTATGAGAGTCATGAATAATGTTTTTTGACAATTCATAGATGATTTTGTCATAGTTTATTTGGATGATATACTTGTATTTAGTCGAACTTGGGAAGAGCATGTAAGAAAAGTATTGGATGTATTGAGAAAAGAAAAATTGTATGTAAAGATGTCAAACTGCGAATTTGCTAAGACATCACTAGTGTACTTAGGCTATATTGTAGGAGGAGGTCACTTGAAAGTGGATCCTGTAAAGGTCGAAGTCATTTAAAATTGGCCAAAGCTAAGTAGAATAATAGAAGTTTTGAGTTTTCTAGGTGCAGTACTATATTGGAGAAAGTTCATAGCTAACTTCTCCTCAATAACATCTCCATTGCACACACTAACAAGTGTAAAGAAATCTTTCCAGTGGGAATGTCCACAACAAATGGCCTTCAATACTTTAAAGGAAAAGATAAGCATTGCACCAGTTTTGGCTCTATCGGATCTACAACAACAGTTTGAAATTGAAACAAATTCTAGTAGATTTGCCAAGGGAGAAATACTCATGCATGGAGGTAAACCTATTTGCTTTAATTCAGAAACTTTCACAACTACGGTAAGTAATTATCCCACAAATGATAAAGAACTGTATGCATTAGTACAAAGTGTAAAGAAGTGGAAACACCACCTAATGAGTAAGGAAACAATAATACACACAAATCATCAACCACTTTCAATATTTGCACTCAATCTAAATTGCAACAAAGCAAACACTTTAGGTGGATGGATTTTCTACAGTAGTTTCATTTGGTTACAAGGTATAAGAAAGGGGTTCAAAGCAAAGTAGCAAATAGGTTGTCTAGGCCTCCTATAACAAATTATACAATTATTCTTCAAAGCAGTTCAATGACACTTGAAAGTTATCAAGAACAATATGCTAAGGACAAAGACTTTAAGGATATATATGCGACATTAATTCAAGGCAAACATGTAGAAGAGATAGACTACTACATGCAAGACAAATTACTGTAGCATTTAGGGAAGTGTATTCCACAATATGAAAGAGAACAAGTAATTAGAAAAGCACATACATCATTAATTACTGGACACTTTGGGGTAAGCAAAATAATGTCACAACTGTAGAAATATTATTATTGGCCTCGTATGCAAGAAACTGTCTAAGTACATTAGAGGATGTGTAATGTGTGCAACAAGCAAGCCTAGCAATAGGAAGTTGGGATTGTATACATCTCTACCTGTACCATCTTGTCCATGGGAGAGTATCTCAATGGATTTTGTTGGGGGACTACCAATGTCTAGGAAAGGACATGATTATCTGTTTGTGGTAGTGGATAAGTTTAGTAAAATGTGCATTTTGATGCCTTGTAAAAAACAAGTCATAGCTAAGCTAACACCACACTTATTCTCCCAATTTGTATGGGTTCATTTTGGGCTTCCAACTTCTATTGTATCAAATCATGATTCTTGATTCTTGGGGGAATTTTGGTTAGCATTATGAGAGCTTATGGACACAAGACTGGAGAAGAGCACATCATTCCATTCACAGATAGATGGACAGACAAAAGTAGTCAATAGAATAGTGGTTCATCTTCTCAGAGGTTACTGTAGTAAACATCCTAAGTTGTGGGATGAAAGTCTACATTATGTGCCACATGCTTACAACCATGCAACACACTCTTCTACTCAAAGATCTCCTTTTGTGACTTGTTTAGGTTATCTGCCAAGGAAACCTATGGATTTTTCCTTCGGGAAGGAAGATGGACACCATGATGCAAACAAGGCCTTGAAGTTCATCTAGGAGATCCAAGTAGTCTATCAAGCAGTTGAAGCATAGTTGGAGAAAAGCCAGGCAAAGTACAAAGCCCGACATGATAAGTATCGTGTTGATCATCAATTTTAGGTTGGTGATAGAGTTTGGTTACACATCAGTAAGAAATGAATGCAAGGTGAAGGTAAGAAGATCAAGTCGATCAGGTATGGACCGATTGAGATTGATTTAAAGATTGGCACAAATGCTTTTTGCCTAAATCTACCTCCTCATATGCATATTTACTCAATTGTGAATGTAGATAATTTGAAATTGTATGAACCTCCTATGATATTGGATGAGGAGGGTGATGTTCAAGTTCCTTCTGTTGATGATCTAACACCCGAGTACATGAACGAGTGGCAGGAAGATGTCATCCTGGATAGAAATATCAGAACTTCACGAAGGGGTGCTGTTGAGTACCTTAGAGTGGGACTTAAAGGGATGAATCCTAGCAAAGCAAAATGGATGGAGGTTGTTTAAGTGAGGGAACTATACCCTCACTTACTTTTTGTGTAATCAGGCTTTTGGAGGTCCAAAAGCTCTCTAGTGGGGAGCATTGATCCAAGTGGATATGTTGTTCACCAAAAAATTGATAGTTCCAAATGTAAAAAAAATGGCAGCATGTTGAAGAGCTTGTCGAGATGACTCCAACGTTGCTCGAATCATGCCTAATAAAGTTTATGGAAAAGTTATGGCCGGTCAAAGTTTTACAAAATAGGTTGATCAAGGCAGTATAAATGTTGACATTAGCATGACATCAACATGGTCACATGACAGGTACAGTTGGTAGTGATGTGAAAGGCCTAAATGTTGCCACATGGCAAATGACGTGGTGGTTGACTTGGCACATTAGCTGATGTGGACCAATTGCATGGTGCCATGTGTCAAGGTGTGAGCGAATCAAATGGTGCCATGTGGACCCATTGCGGTTGCTCGGTTTGTTTTGTTTGTTAAAAGTTTGGTTGATGGGGGTCGAACCCTTGACCTCCCGCTTGCAACTTTTACTCTCCACCACTACATGCGGGGTCCTCAGACTATAAAGGTGGCTATATATATTTAAACAACCCAAAGTGCCAAATTGGGGGTTGGTTAGTTCGAACCACAGATCTCCCTCCTTGCAATCTGCCCAACCATCATTGTGCCACACATGCTCGGAGGAAAGGACGAGCGGTTTATGTTATTTAAACTAAAACAAGCCATTTTTGAGTAAAAAAGGAGGCCAACGGTTTGAACTGTCCACCTCCAAATTACAACTACCTCCCCCCTACCACTATGCCATGTGGGTTTTGCATGATATATGATCAAAAGGTATGATATTTGTTAAGTAAATTGGTGAGCCCGAAAAATAAGGTGCTCGGGTTTGAACCCAAGCCCTCTTATAAAAAGGGAAAAATACTTACCATTGAGTCACAGGTCAAAGACATAAACTTAAATTGCACAAATTATTTGAAGTTGTATTTTTCAATATGGATAGAGGTTTTTTAAGGGTTTTTGAAGCCAAAACCTTCTATTAGGAGAGAAAAATATCTGGAAGACTTCAAATCATTGTTGGAGAGGACTATGGCGAGACTATTACATGCAGGTTGAAGTACCATTTTAGATGTACCGTTTGCATTTGGACATTATAAAGGATCGGTCACTCATTGGAGAGGGACCCAGAGACATAGCCCATTTGGGTGAACTTTGTTATCAACTTGCAGGCTCTTGTCTTCTCTTAATTTTGTGGTCTATTTTATGTTCTCAAATTTTTTAATGTCTTTTTAAAACCTTTTATTTAAGACAAATATTTCTGTTAACCTAATTTAATGTTCACTAAGCAACAATTGTCATAGATTCTTTTTGGATCACTTGGTCTTGCCTATGTCACTGTGTATCTTTAACCCTTCTCATGAAATTCCTCTTGCTTTAGAGGATATTTTGTTGCAAGAAGATGAATTCGTTGATACTTTTCTTAATATTACTCTACCTTCTCTTCGTTCTAATGCACTCTCTTCTAGAGATGATGCATTAGTGAATAATGAATCTTTTGTCTATTCCAATGCAGTCTCTTCTAGGGATGATGCATTAAGGAGTGATGAAGTTCCTCTCACATGGGATCCTCCAAGAATGGATAATAAACATACTTCTTCAAATGATTCCTTTATAAGTTGTAAGGAATTTGTAAATATCATCTATGTCTTTGCAGCCCCTAAAAGGCCTAAGAGACCGGTCATTTACTCGGCTTTGGCTAGTCCTCCTAAAAGGATTTGTTCTATTGATGGTGTCCCATTTGATAGTGATTCTCTTGATCTTTCTAAGGCTCCCTCTTATAGAGCGGTAGCCCATACTTATAATACTAGAAGGAATAAACAAAATGTTAATCAACCTACTTCTTTATCACCTTCCCAATAAAGTCTTCCTTCAACACCTAAACCCATGACTAAAGTACTTGGTGATTACGAGCTTGTCAAGCAACTTCGTGTTACTTCGGCTAAGATCTCACTATGGGACTTGCTTTAGTCTGCTTCGGTTTATTAAGGTATGCTTGAGGAAAGCCTTGTGAAAGATTCTCTTGCTTTCTTCCGCTAGGCCTACAGATGTTAATGCGTTGATAGCTCATACTTGTGCGGATTCGCCAAATATTACATTCTATCCATAGGAATTCCTGCCTCCAGAAGTACAAAGAAAGCAGATCCTCTAATGATTATAGTCAACATTAACAAGATTGGCATTAGACGTACTCTCAATGACACTAGTTCGACGCTCAATGTATGTAGCATTGATCTATTGCCTAAGATTAATATTGATTCTTTTTCTCTTGCTACTTCTTCCTTATGCATTCGTGGGTTTGATAGTGTCGATCAACAAGCCCTGGGTAGGATGGTCTTGCCTTTGAGGTTGGTGCCTATTACCGTACCCACCCTTGTATATGTTATGCCAAAAAATTTACCATATAATCTTCTCCTCAGTAGATCGTGGATTCACGCTATGGGTGCAATCACGTCTACTTTACATAAATCTATCAAGTTCATTTGTAACAATCAAGTAGTCACAGTCAGGGTTGACCCTGATGCCATACACTTAAATGAGTTGGCAGTTGTTGGCCAGGCTTCGGTTGTGCCTACTCTTATCCCTTAGTGTCTTCCGATTTGTTGATGTCTACTCCAGCGATATCTATTACAAAGGATACACTTGAGCTAGATGTCATTGAAGAAGATCATTCTGAAGCGAGAAATCCTAAGTCTACTTCTTCTCAAAAGAATGCATGTCTCAGTGATGATTGGGGTTCCTTAGACTTTATAGATTCATTCATTGGAGAATATAAAGTCGACCCGATCCACTTAGCCCTTTCGATAACATCATTTGAACCCGTTATCAAAGATGGTTATTTTTTTTGTATTGCAGGATAATGTGAACAAAAAATGTAATGTTCTTAATGTTGATCCTCCCCCTTATAAGGAAGATGATCACACTTCTATTAAAGAGGCTAATGTTGGCATTCTTGTCAAGAAGTTTGATGGCGATCCCATAGAGGAGTATAATCCCCAGTGTTGGAAATAATGCTCTCTATGAAGATTCTCCTCCTCAAGATTTGAAAACATGTTATGGCCTTGGTTTTAAACTTATCTCTAAGTTTGTCTATGGGCATAAAGGTTGTGGGCGTAACGAACAAGGCATTCAAGTCCCTATAGAATGTGTACCTTGTAAGCGTAATTTAGGACTTGGTTGCTCGAATGAACAATCTAAATAGAAACCACGGTTGAAAGTTGACATGATGTCCGCTCAACCTCATCCTCATGGATTGATTCATCAACCATTATATGCTATCTTAATGTCTTCTTCTTGTGAGTAGTCCAACTCTTCTTGACAAGAGAAAGGGTTGCTTCCTGCTCCTCATCCTCTATCTGAGCAAGAGTGTATTTTGTTGAGGCTTTTCAAAGCCCACTTGATTACTCTTCCTCCTCCTACACATATGAAATTTATAAACATGATAAAACAAAAAATTCTTTTTGTGCATGCCATCGAGTGCCTGGCCATTCTACTAGTGAATGTAAGGCGTTGAAGGATAAAATACAACTTCATGGTTTAGGTGTCATCACTCTTCCATTTTGTTGATGTACCTCTATCTCTTTTTCACATGACAAGTGATATCAAGGTCTACCTCTATCCTGTCCATTCTAAGAATCTTCTAATGAGGTTTTCATACCTCTCTTCAATAGTATCTTGCATGATTCTCCTCCTCTATATGCTAGGGGGCGACGATATCTTGTTCTAGAGATGTGTGTCCTTCTTAAGGACCCCCTCTATTCTCTCTATCTTTCAATTGGAGCATTCCTTTGAATGGGCCCCTTTGTATCTTGAAGGGTTCCTTGCCGAAAGAACCCTTTGAAAGCTTCTCCTTCAAATGAATTCATTGGCGTCTAGCTTGGGGGCATCATGAGTAGACCTATCTTATATCCTGGCATCTAGCTTGGGGGCACCCTGACTAGACCTATCTTTTTTGCACGACTATCTTGCAACACAACTTGCAGTAGCCACATGTGTTTCTAAACAGTTTTTCTCTGTAGGATCGAGCACTTGTGAGGACCAATTAGACTCTACGGAACCTTTCACATCAGACTTCCCTCAGGACTGAGCACTTGGGCGCCTCCTTTGCAAGTCCGAGGACCTATAAAACAATTTCATCCTATGGGATCTCTTTGTTCGACTTTGTAGGACCAAGCACCTGTAGAGCCTTTTGTTCACCTTTCTGTAGGTTCGAGGGCATGTGGCACATTTTGTTCAAATCTTTGCAAGGCCAAGTGCCTGTGGAGCTATCTCTCTCTTCTCTTCTCAATTGTGTATACGGATCGAAGACTTGCATATTCTTCCTCCGAGTATATACTTCTTTCTCCTTGTGACACTGGTTGCTTCCTTGACTTTTGGGTGCATTTTTCTCTTGAAGCAATTGGTCCTTACATTCTTCTCTTCGTTTAAGAATTCTTGTACATGTTATTTCTTAATATAGGGACGATGCGTAGTATTGAGACAACCTTCTACATTGAGGTGTCTTTCACTTTGCTGACTCAAATCCTTTAGTTTGTTATGTGCTTGTATGTGTGTTTTATATGTTATAACCCCGTGATGTAATGGCTTTTTATGTTCTAACCTTGTTGTCTTGTGCAAATCATTCTTGTCTAATGCATATGTTTTGTAGGTCTTCAACATGGGCGCATGCTTCCTCGGTTCAAAGAGTTGTTTGCTTCCTCTACAATATCCTTTTAGTATCATGATGTTATTTATGTTTAGTAGATTTAATTTAGCGTGCATATTAGTGTACATTCATATGCCCGCTAAAGTAGGTGTAAAATGTAATGTCGTAAAATTTCACCCCTTACAATTTCACATACATTCTTGTATCCAATTTAGTGTCCACTCCCTTAGTATTTGTGTAGGCTCATTTTGGCCCTTGCATCAGCGTTTTCCTCTCTCAAGATGCTTAGGACCCCTTTTCAACAACTTCCTTTGCACGTCAACTTTACGTCAAACCTTGTGCTTTTCCCGTTCTTGTGGTTTTGTAGTGTGATATGTCTCAACACTAGCATGCCACACGAACATCCACGTGTCGCACTAGCGTCCTATGACATCTCAACGTTCAAATGACCGTTTTCGAGTGCCTTGCCACCATAGCTACTTTTGTCGGTGGTAATGGTCCAAGACGCCTTGTAACTGCTCACGAAGCCTCTTTTCTCTCCTATTCTCTCTTTAAAAGCTATCTTTTCAATCCATTTGGCCTTCTTCTTGATCTCTCTCTCTTGGACACACTCTTTTCTCTTGCTTTCTTGCTTGCACAACTGTCTTGCTTGTTACAACACTCTCATGTTCTTACAACACTCTTTGCAACTCTCTTGGCTCTTACAGCTCTATCTCCCTCTTTGGCTTCCTTAAGCCTTGCAGGTGATATCTCTTTTATCTTTCTTCTTTGAGAATCTTCAAATTTCTCACATCCCCTATCTATTGCATCTTTACTTCATGATACGAGTTATCGTCCTTGAGCGAGGATTGCTTGTACCACTTTTGCGTTCATTTCATATCTACTTATTATTCCTCTCTATCTATCTCGCTATTCATGGAGGTGGGAACACCAAAATAGGGGTTTGACCACGACAAGCCCCTAAACAATCCCAACATTTTTCATTGAATCTTATGTGTGCAGGTGTTGAAGATATTCACTTGTTGGAGGCTTCATCGCTTGGTTTGTTGTGAGCACTTTCTTTATTCTCTTTAGTCTTGAGCACTTTCTTTATTCTCTTTAGTCTTATCAATTACTTTACTTTATTTCAGTTCTACCATATTCTGTTACTTTCCGCACTCTAAGAGTTCTTAGCAGTTAGGGTAGAAGTAGTCATTCTACTGTCTTATGAGATATTCTTAGTTTCTAGTCTGTACGAGACACTAGCGCATGTTTGGGACGACAACGTGCTGCACTGACGTCCATATTCTGCACTGTCGTCCTTTGGTTGAAAACTTGCTAGTTTGTCTAGAAGATGTCTATGACCTACTTATTTTGATTTTGAAACTCTCGCTTTGTTTTGCTTGAGGCAGTTTAGGCCAGTTCATTCCTCGGGACTCTCTTGAGAATTAAGAGAGTCATGAGCAACGAATTCCCTTTCTCTACAAATAGCAATGAGAATACAAAACCCAAAGGCTTATATTGAATTTGACTTTGCCTCTATGATCGAGAAGGGGTTGCATGAAGGATTCATACAAGTACGAGAGAATAAGGCCCCCATTACCTTAAGATGTTATTCTTTGTTATGTCACTTTATCTTGTATTAGAAGAAAGAGAAATGGACCTGGAGAATGAACCTAGGAATGGTTGATCAGTTGCTCGTGCAATAATGGTATTATATCTAGGACAACCGATGTAAGAATAACGATTATGTGATCTTTCATGAGAATTTTGTGGTAAGAGTTATGGCTACTCTTGGTTATGTCTCACCAAGATTACACTTGAAGATTAGAGAATTACTAAGACCCTTAGCATTGAAGCTAGAGCAAGGGCACACCCATAACTTTGGAGACTAGTTCTTCTTATCTGACCATAGAATAATCATAATTAATGGATGCTCACAAGCTCCACACATTTTGCCTAAATTTGATCCACTTCTAATAGCCTTTTTAGAGTTTATGTGGCAAATCTTATGGATGGAAAAGGAGGTCATGAAGAGATAGAAGAGAGGCACATTCTTGCATGACCTGACTATATGTGGAGAATTCTCTATTGGATTTGATACCCTCAAGGAATTGCAAGATTACATAAAAGGAAGATATTCATGAAAATCTAAAATTGAACGGGTCTTTGACCCAAAAGGACATATGAATTTTGTGAGACAAAAAATTCTTACTAAAGTAGGGATTACACATGACATTGACTATGAAGAGGATGTAATAAGAAATTGTGTCACCCCTCAGGAAGTATTCCAAAGAAGGAGAAAATGGGAAATGCTGATGAAATTGGAGGAATAAAGAAGAAAAAGGATATCAATTTCTTAAGATTCTATGTAGAAGAGGCAAACCCTCTTAAAAGGATTGATTTAATGATCATTTTTTTGAAAAGCTATCAACAATGGGATCTGATGGGAAATCCCCAAAGCCCACCAAGTTGTCTATTAAAAAGCCAGATGAAGTAATTTCAAAGCATCCAAATATTGCCTCAGTACAATATGTTTTATTAGACTCACCTCAAGAACAACCAAAGCCCAAAAGGCAAAAGGTACAAGGCCAAAATCCACTTGTATCATAGGAGATGTCTGAAGGGGTAGGGGATATAGAGGAGGTGGCCAGTGTGTTAAGACATCTGAAGGATGATATTGAGGTCAACCAACCACTCCCTAAGCTTGTAACTGAGGCTCACAAACTTGAAGCAAGAGTGGATGCACATATGCAGGGTGAGCAAGAAATACATGAAGATGAGAGAGTGATTGCTTCTCTCAAATTTATAGAAGATGATGAATTTATTAAAACTCCAGAATTTAAAGACTCTTGGGTTAAGATGAAAATGCAAGAATTTGAAGAGAACTCACATTAACAAGATGGGAGCAGATGAATCCGAACATGATCAGATTGTTGCTCAAAATTTTAATGACCTTAGAATAAATGAAATTGATAGTAGCCCATATGAGGCAAGAAAAATGGTATCAAAGAGTAGCATACTAACCATCCCTAGGATGGAGTTAAAGAAAATGTTCTTGCTTGATCAAGGGAGGAATCAAGAAGATTCCATGTTGGTTGTTGAATTCAACTCAGAGGAAGGGATGAGTGGTACATGATACAATTCTAAGATTGAAAGCCTAGCCTTTTGGGCTAAACAAAAGAATACAAAAAAACCAAGATTGCTAGATGTTATATAGGAGATGAGAGGAGCTGCTATGGTCAAAACAATCAAGGATAGCTCAATATTGGAGGCCATGCACTGAACTATGTTCATGTAGGCTGTGCTCAAAGGTTTGGAACTCAGATTAGTAGAATATGAATGATGAAGTAAACAAGTTCCAAAATGATAGTGTACCAATCCCCCACAGTTCCACAAATTGGGATAGATACAGTTTTCATTGATAAGGCAAATGCATTGAAACAAGGCCTAGAACAAGAAATTAAGAGTTTGAAGAAACTCAATGAAGAGACCAAATTGGGGGTGAAAAGGTAGATTTTTAGTACATCGGAGAAGGTCTTGGAGCATAGAGTTAAGATAATTATGGATAAGATAGAGAACGCATATGAATGCTATGTTTTCCTATCTCAAGAACTTGAAAAGATGAAGGCCCATATACCAATATTAGATCCCTTGTTCAAGAAGTGACAACCCATCCATCACACCTTTATGACATTGTGCAAAGTCTTACAAAGAAGTGTGGATGCCCCTACAACCCTAAAACCCACATAAAAGATGGTAAAAATGGTCCTTGATGAGTTTTAATACATATTTGGGGAAAATCAGAAAATCACAACAAAGATGGAGGCATTCCATACACTCAAATAGTGGTTTGTGCCAAGGATACTAGGAGATGGTAATCAACTTAAGGACTTCAATGACTGGAAGAGTGAATTCAATCAAACAATTCCAAATTATATTGATCATTTACAGAAGGATCATGAGATAAATGCCCACAATTTCAACTTGATTCTAGATGGAATGATTTCATTGGATTTAGGTTATTCTAAATTCATGACAAAAGTCAGGGGATTTCTAGACAATAGATGGAGAAATCATTTGACTAATATGCTATAGATCCAGGGATACAAATGGCCTAATGATTATACAGTGTTTCAGTGGGAGTAGACACACATGGCTCCCCAAGAAGAATAGACCGTGTGCCAGATATAAAAAAGTGCCAAGCCTTGAATGCATCATCAAGGAGAGAGGACCTTGCCAGATTGGATGATCACGAGTGCCTTACGATTATTAAAAGACTTCAGATGTGTTCAGGTGCTTTGGTCTTTGATGTTTAAAAGTTGTTTTATATTTTTCTCTCATTAATTGTATTTTTGTGTTTATGAACAAATAGAAAGATATTTAATACTTTTAGTTTATTCAAGTGAAGGGGTATTCAAAGGGTTGCTTTGAAATGTAACAGTCTAAAGCTTGTCGCTTCCCTCATCCACCTATAAGAGGGAAACCAAGACTGAGTTAAAAGGGATGGAGTAGGAGATAGTTGGGAGAAATAATTTTTTTGATATATATTGTAAAATATTTTTGAATCAAATCAATGAAAATAAAGATATAATTTGGTGCCTGAATGCTGGTATTAGTTGTTTTGTTGAAATTATTGTGTATGATTATATGGCTGTTTCCAATTTGATCTTTCCTTATTATTCAAGTTAAGTGTATCAAGCATATATTTGGTTTGTCAAAGCACATTCATGTTTTGTGTGGTTCATTTAACTGGTTTCTTCGAGTAAGAAATAAAGTCTTTTAAAAATAAATCATAGTAATTTGGGAAATCATTTGGATCAATAAGAAGAGTCTTATAATTACTTCACTGCACATTTATGCAAGTCATAAATACCTAAGTGCCAAACAACTATAATTATAACTAGAAGGGAATGTATCAATCCATATTTTGACTCCATTGCCCAACAAGAAGAAGGCACTGATAATATTCATTCTAAAACAATATTTCATAAAATCTCATTTATACATTTTAATTTTTAGTTGCAAAAGTAAGAGTAGTAGTTAGTTTTGTATCATTTATTTCAAACCTACATGCCAGTCTGAAATAGATTAGTAGAAGATGATTTAATTGAAATTTTTGTGATCACATGAAGTTGATATAATTGAAAAAATTGATTGATCACACAAACTCTCAAATCTGCAAAGGGCTTTAATTTGCTTAAATTCAATCTTAGAGAACAAACATTCATTGGTAAATAAAGGTACACCCACCTGGGCATAATGGAGCCTGAAGAGTAGGGAATTCTGACCATCCTGGTTAATTTCGTTTGTTGGCCATATCACTTGTTGAACCTAATCATAAAGCTTAGCATACTTTTAGGGTTGAATAATTTGCTGATTTGGGAACCAACATGTACCTTGAAAGCAAAAAATACAAGTTATCTACTTGTATTGTAGGCTAGTTTGAAAATAATATAGCAAATTCAATAGAAAAGGACATGTTCTAGTTATCTTAGTGATAAATCTATTCATAGAATCCAAAAACAAGGGAATGCAAATGAATTTCATAATCCGAAACACCTAAATTTTGTGGATGAATTAATTAAAGAAAGAGATAGAAAAGAGGTTGAAGCTTGTATTAATGAAGCATATATGGCTCAATTGAAGATTAGACAAAATGTCTTATAGGATGAGCTAGTAATATCACCTACTAAAGAAGATGAACATCCTTATTGGTACACAAGTGACATTGCTCGTAAAAATTAGCATGGATATGATGACTATATGGTAAGTGCTGATTAGCTAAACTCTAGACTAGACTATAAATATAAGGACTAGTACCTTGTTTAGGAACTTGCTTATTTAAGAGTTGAATTGGCTAGAGTAGAAGTTGAAAAGGTAAGAGATGATATCAAGAGAAGTATTATAAACCTAAGAAACATTGATCCACCAAATAATAAAAAGGTTGGAAACCCTAGAAATAAAATGAGAATTACAAGGATAATAAAGTAATAGAGTACAAGCTCTTACAATGCCTTCTCTAAACCTAGATAGATACATACAACTAAACTTTGCATGAATTCTTAGGAACCCTAACCCTATTCTAGTTGAGGTTAGGCACAAGCTTGTCAAATTTCAAGGAAACAAGGCTATTTTTAGTCAAGATCATTTAAAGGCTTTTAATAACTTGGAAAATTATTATGAAATAGAAGATGAAGATGTTCTCATGAAGCTATTCATCAATCTCTAGATGATATAACTAGAGAATGGTACATAAGTCTGCTAGATGCAAGCATAGAATCCTAGGTAGAATTTTGGAGATTTTTTAGATAATAATACGATGATAAGGTAGAGCATTGATTCAATATTAATGAGTTTACAAATATTAACAAAAGGTCAAACAAATTAGTGTCTAATTTCAATAGAAGATTTGTTAGGCTTATGACAAAGATCCTTGCATATATGAGACCAAATGAGTCTACTTGCATGGTCCTATGCTACAACACTTATGATACCAAGATGGGATATTTGTGAAGGGATAAAGAGCCTCACACATTGAGGGCATCCTATAGGATTGCTACAAACTTTGAGATTAATCAAAGAGCTTTATGAAAAATACATAAGAGGAGTTACTTGAGGATTTTCCTTCATGACAAAGGATAGAGTTGTAAAGATCCTGCATTAGAGGACAAGCTAGATTGGTTGATGCATGCTTTAAAATAATTGAGCTACAAGGTTACTCATAATGAATCAAGATTGTTGAGTAAAGGGCATTACCATGGTGAGCAAGAAAGGATGCCAAGGTTGTTTGATCAACCTTATAACACTATTTGGTGTAATGATCAACTTGTACAACAAAATCATAATAGATCAATCAACAAAAAAACATCAAACCCTTTGAAGAAGGCATCTGTTCATAATATAGATGATATCCCATCATGTATGGCCTATCAAAGGCCGCACTCCCCACTATATTGTGTTGTAGCACTACTAGTTATAGGTTAGATGAAGCTTTTGATGAATGCAATGATCTGAGCCATGACTCAAAGCATGGATAAGACCATCAGGAGGTGAACAATTTGTCTTCGAGATGGTGTGGTGGCAATGATAAGTATTCATTTGTAGATGAATGTGGACAAGAGCTAGATATTGAAGACAAAGGATATCTAGATAATTCTTATCTCTAGCAAATCTTTTTTAGCGAAGATGAAGAAGAATATTATGTGTAGAATGTACACTTTATCTATAAAGTCTAATTGAGAAGACCTTCTAATGAAGAAATTAAGGCTTTGATTGTGACAACTATTGCATAAGATGAGTAGCTACAATTTGAGGAGCAAGAATGATATGAAGGGAAACAATATATAAAAAATGTCAAGGGCATTTTCAACAAGGAAATATAAAGAGTAGAAAAATTAACCTTCTACTAAAGGTTATGCAAAAAATAAGGGAGCTAATGTATATGTATGGATAAGGGTACTAGTAAGCATGGCCTAATTATTAAAATCTAAGACCTCAAGAAGGAGCCCTTAAATAGCAAAAGAGTTCATATTATGAAATTACTTCAACAACTAATAGAGTATGAAATAAGGTATTGCTAACTAGAACAAAATACATAAGGATAGATCTTTCGCTCTAATTGGTGACATTCCATTAAGCTTGTCAAACATATAAAATAATCATAGCCAAGAACAAAAAATGGAAGGACAAATGATAAGACAAGATAGTAAGGTACCAAATGTTGAAATACCTAAATTATACTTAGGATCTGCACTAAATAAATTTCCATCACAAGTGGATCCTTTGTATGCCACATTATATATCACAATAAATTTGTAAGAAATCATATGATAGATTATGGAGCCTCTACAAACATTATTCCTTTGCAGATCATGAACCAACTAGGCTTACAAATTACTAGCTCTTTTGGTAGGTGCTTTTCCATGGATTCTAGGGAAGTATCTACTATTGGTGTCATGAATAATGTCAACTTAGACTAGCTATATTTCTAGAGTAGCAGCAGATGAACATACCAATTGTTGATATATGCCCTTAATATGGTATGCTTTTATAAAACATATGTCCATAAACTATAAAGAGAAGCATCCAAATGGACTTCTCATATGCTTTGATTCTTATGAATGGTAAAAAGATAAGATTGAATAGAGAAAAGTGAGCCTCATTTACAATTGAAGACCCTGTTGACCTTAAGAAGGAAATATTTTATATTAATAGAGATCCAAACAATTTTAGAGTAGAAAGCAGCAAATTAGAGCAAGCTAATGATTGTCCGCAAGCCTTAGAAGACCACGAAACATCATCGAACAATAAATGGTCAATGTAATTTGGACTATGCTCTAAAGATGGAGCAAAAGATAGAATTGTACTAATTTTCCCTCGAGGTAAATATTTCTAATCTTCTTTCAAATTGGGTTTTGAAAGTGAAAATAATGTTGTAGAGCATGAAGCTCTATTACTACGTTTGATTTTGGCAATAAAGAATAAAATGAAGATCCTAAAGGTTTTGAGTGACTTGGAATTAGTTATATCCCATGACAAAGGGAGATATGCTTCCAAGAATAAAATGTTGAAACAATTTAAGAATGCTATGTTGGAAAACATTGAATTACTTGGTGCCTTTTCTATTGACATGATAGAGAGAGAAGAATGTGATGGCTGATTTTTTAGCCAACATAGCAATCAAATTAGAGGACCTCATATTGGTGGACATTTCAAAGGTAGAAATGTTGCCAAGGCCCTTAGTCCTAAACAATACTCATAACTAGCTTAGGTATTCAAAGATGATTTATTCAAAATTTTGATTTTCATTGATGAATATCACAACTAGGAAATAGATTTTCAATATTTTGTTGAAAATGTGGATGGTAAAGAGATAATATTTGACAATGAAATCTAGTTAGAAACCAATAAGATCTTGAAGGGTTTAGTTGCTCTAGAATGAGTATTTGATAGAGATGAAGGAGTTTAACTAAACCCATAGGTATGCATGAATAATTTTTGATAAACTCGATTGCACAAAATCTTCCTCCAAAAAGGTTTATCTAGGGAATAAAATGAATCCTAGTATTAAAAATGCTTATCACATTGTTAAGAAAATATTGTAGTGTATTTTCCTAGTCATACAATGACCTAAAGGCATACATGGAGGACTTATTCCAACATGAAATACCTCTCAAATCAAATACTTTAAAGAATTTTAGACAAAAGTAAGGGCTTATCAATCCCACTTTGGCTTCCATGATGCAATAAGAGTTGCCAACACTCAAAGAGGGAGGAATTATAAAAAAATAAGTATTCTATGTGGGTGTCCAATTTGGTTCCCATTAGAAAGAAAAATGACATCAAACTATGCATGGATTTTAGGAACATAAATATATCCTCTTTGAAGTATAATTATTCATTGCCTAACATGGAGGTAATATTGCAAAACATAATTAGGTGTGAGCTATTGTGCATGATGGATGGTTTCTCTAGCTACAACTAGGTTAAAGTCAACGAATTTGAGTAGTACAAGATTACCTTCACAACTCCATGGAGCGTATATGTCTATGTTCACATGTTGGTTTAGTCTCACTAACATTGGAGCCACTTTTTAAAGGGCTATGGATGCGACATTTGTAGACTTTGTTGACATTATCATGGTAGTGAACTAGGTAGCATTTTCTAAAAAGATAGAAGATCATTGTGGCCCTAAAGGTATTTTTTCAAAGATGCTTCGGGTGTGGCATATCTTTAAACCCTAAAAAATGATGTTTGGGGTTACAAAGGTAAATTTATTGGGAATATTATTTTCAAGGATGGGATCAAGTTTGATCTCGAGAGAGTACTATTGAAAAAGATCCCACAACCCAAGATGATTAAAGGTATTCAATCTTTCTTTAGGAAAATTAATTTCCTTGCATGGTTTGCTTCTAATTTTACGAAGAAAACAAAGGCCATATCAAAAATTCTAAATAAGGGACACATTGCAGCTTGGGAAAGTGAACCCACTAAAACATTGCAAATTATTTTAATGAATCCATTAAATAGGCTCTGGTGTTGGCTTCACTAGACTTTTCAAAGCCTTTTCAATTGTTTCCTTTTGATTTCTTTCACACAGTTGCAATTGTATTCACAAAAAAATCAAGATTAGTTTGAACCATGCGTGAAAAACATGACAAGTACTCGTGTTTCCTTAACCTCTGTGAGTAACTTGCATAAAAACTTGATGTTGTGCAAAAGGAAAAATTGTGGCGAGTTAAACCAAAAAATCTTAGCATCATAGTATATACGAGGAAAAAAAGGCCGAAGTTAATGTTTTAAACACAATTTCAGTGATTATCGCAATGTGAATAGGGGTTTTCTTGTGATGGCGATGTGACATGAATATGGAGTTTTCTTCGTGTGACTGGGGTTGTCATGCTATTGCAGGTAGATATTGCATTTAGTTTTGTGGATGCTTCTCAATATTACATGCAAGTCCTTGACAACTTAGTTTCTTGTTGATAATAATTCGTGTCAGTTAGTGAAACTTTGTTCATTGTTGATTGTCTCCATGTCTAGAGTTACAACCTTACCACTCATCTCTTGTTTTAGCCTACTAGATGGCTTTCTCAAAATCTCATGTCATAACAACAATTTCACATGGTTAAGCATATGAAACTTGGTGCATAGTCGAACAAAATATAATAATTTATTCCACAAGAAATATAAATCCTATAGTGAAAAATGGTGTAATCTATAAGTGTCGCCCGATTACTGAGTATGGATTAGAAAAGAAAAATGCATATGGTTTTTTTTTTCTAATCCATAGTCACCAATCAAGCCACATAAATAAAGACTATCCCCATGTTGAGTGTTTGTAAATTTACAAACACTTAGCATGGGGACAACCTTTACTTGTTACAAACTTACAAACACTCAACATATAAGGTTTCTACATACTTCACAATTTTATATCCTAAAACCCAAATTGAATGTGTTGAATTTAGACTTGTTGTAGTAGTTTGGGCTATGTAGGTGAGTAATATAACTTAGACAAAGATCTAAAACCAATTTGTTCCTTGCAAAGCAATATAATCTTTATTTATGATTGCATATTAATTTGAAGGCCTTGTAACTTGATCAATCATAATAGTCTTTGGAAATCAACAATAAACTTTGTGTTTTCTTGAGGTTTGATTAGTGAGTATGAATTAGAAAGGAGAAATGCATATGGGTTTCTGTTTTCTAATCCATAATCACTAATGAGGCCACACAAGTAAAGGTTGTCCTTGAAATGATAATTCATATTCGATATGTTATTTAGACAAGGAGAGGAATACTCCTTAAATACTACAATACAAGACAATGTTTCTAAAAGGAAACAATCATTAACTGAAGCAAATAATAGAAAGTTATAGAAAGCTTTCTAAAGCAAACTATGCTAATTGAAAGCTAACTAATGACTAAGTAAAAGCTAAGATGACCATTACATATTACAATAATACTTTAATACCCTCCCTTAATGATCATTCTACTAACTACACCAAGTTTATTCCAATTTTTTTACAAATTTATTCGGATTGAGACTTGGTGAGAATGTCCATAGTCTAATCCTCAATTGGAACATACTGCAACATCACATATCCATCTTCAACAAGCTGGCATATGAAATGATAATGAATCTCAACATGCTTGGTTCTCTCGTGCAAGACTAGATTCTTGGAAAGCTTTAGCACCCCTTGATTGACACAAAACAAGGGTGAAGGCTCTGCTTGAGACATTTGTATGTCAACAATCATCCTTTGAAGCCATACTAACTCACATGCTGGTTTAACTGTTCCCTGATGCTATGCTTCTATCGAGGAAAGAGCTACTACTTGCTGCTTTTTGCTTGTCCATGTGACTGCACAAATACCAAGACTGAAAACATACCTAGAAGTGGACTTCTTGTCATCAATTGAACCTGCCCAATTTGAATTTGTAAAACCAACTAGCTTAGGATGTTTACATATGCTATACATAGTGCCAAAGTTAGGTTTCCCTTTCACATATCTCAATAGTCGATTCACTGCAACTTAGTGTTCTACCTTAGGGGCAGTCATGAAACACGAAATGTAGCTCACAAAAAAACTAAGATCAGATCTAGTGGCAGTAAGATAGATGAGCTTGCCCACTAGTTTCCTGAACGTAGACTCATTCACCATTGGTGAGTCTGATTTGGCTAAATGTTTCAGCCCCTTCTCCATAGGAGTGGATGAGATTTTGCAATCTTCCATCCTGAATTTCTCCAGAAGACTCTTGGTATACTTCAATTGATAAATGAAGATACTTCCATCTGTCTGCCAAACTTCTACACCAAGACAATAGTGTAGGAGATCCAAGTCTGCCATCTCAAATTCTTGACATAAATTCGACTTGATCTATTCAATCAAATGGAACCCACTCTCAGTAATGATGATATCATCCACATAGATGACAAGAAGAATGATATCACCACAAATGTTCTTGACATACAAATTTGCATCTGAGGGACTCCTCTAAAACCCCTATGTAACCAAGTACTTGCCAATTTTTAGGCACCAAACCCTAGGTGCCTGCTTTAGGCCATAAAGAGCCTTCAACATTCTACATACATTGTGCTCTTTTCTTGCAACCTTAAAACTAGGAGGCTGCATCATGCAAACCTCTTCCTCCAATTCTCCATTGAGGAAGGCACTCTTCATGTCCATTTGGTGGACCTTCCAGCCAAAATGTGCTGCCATGGCTAGGAAAAGCTAGATGGTGTTCATCTTTGATGTAGGGGAAAAGGTTTCCTCATAGATAATACCTTCTCTTTGCGAGAACCCCTTAGCTACCAACTGAGCCTTGTATTTATCCAATGTTCCATCAACCTTGTATTTGAGCTTATAGACCCATTTGCAGCCAATGGTATTCTTCCCAGGTTCTTCCTAGGTGGAAGATCTGACATAACCCATATGTTTTTCTTCAAAAGGCTATAATGCTCAAAATCCATAGACTTTTCCCATTCAAGTTTACCCTTTGCCTCCAAATAATATTGGGGCTCATATTCACTTTGAATATTGGCCGTAAAAGCAAAGTTTACTGTGTTCTTCTTGCTCTTGCCTCTAGACGATTTTCCCTCAACAAGCTCATCATCGTGGATATCACCAATGAGCTTCACCCACCACTTAGGACGAGGAGGAGATGCATCTTCTTCCAAATCAGGATGATCATCATCGTGACTTGGGCTGCCTAGAATAATAATATCTAGATATTGATCCAAGCTATCTTGAGGGAAATCTATTGGTATGGGATCTTACCTAAGAGTTTCCACAATGTCAGAATCATCAAAATCCCTCCCTTTAGGTGGAGCCACTAGAAGCTTAGCTCCCAAATCCTTAGTCTTCAGAGGTTGATCCTCAGGACTCCTAATGAGAGAAGAGAGCAAAAAGGGCCCACCTTTCTCATTAAACACAACATCCTTATTGAATGCCAAAGGATCAGTGTCCACATCAATCAACTGATAGGCCTTATGATTGTCACTATATCCTATTAGCACCAAATTTTGGCTCTTGGAATCTAGCTTGGTCCTTTTGGCATTTGAAATCCAAACATACACAATCGAACCAAAAACCTTGAGATGGGTGATTCTTGGTTTCCTTCTAGACCATACTTACTCTGGGGTCATCTTCTTGACGACATGTGTGGGAGATCAGTTAAGAAGGTATATTGCAGTATACATTGCCTCAACCCAAAACTTCTTGGGAACATTTCTGTTGTCCAACATACAATGAGCCATTTCCATGATGATATGGTTCCTCCACTCAAGAACACCAATCTGCTAAGGGGTATAGGGTGTGATAAGATGACACTTAATACCGTGTTTACTACAAAATTCGGTGAAGCAGTTGGAACAAAAATCACCCCCATTATTTGACCTAAGAGTTATAATTTGACATCTAGACTCTTTTTCATCTAATGCCTTAAACTTTTCAAATTCATTAAACTATTGTGAATTTTCCTTGAGAAAATACACCCACATTTTCCTACTAAAATCATCAACAAACTAGAGGAAATACTTGGCACCAATGACTGATGTAGTATTCGTTGGTCTACAAACATCCACATGAACGAGTTGTAGAACCTTGGATGCTCTCTAAGACTTTGCATCTAAAAATGGAGTACGATGTTGCTTCCCTGCTTAGCAAGCTCCGCAAACACCATGTGTCTACTGTTGAATCTCAGGTAAGCCTTCTACCAAATTCTCTTGAGCGAACTAAGAGAGGTAGGAAATGCTGAGGTGGCCATACTACTGATGCCAAAGGGTGCTGACAGATGAAATCTTCACAACCATTGCACACTCCTGAGGATCTCCAATATCAACCAGTCTATACAAACCATGATCCTCGAGGCCAATTGCCATGGTTTTCTTGGAATCCTTATCAATAATTCAACACTTGTGTGAATTGAAGATGATATCCAACTTCATATAGTGTCACATAATCATACTCATTGAGAGTAGATTGAGCTCCATTCCCGACACATAATATACATTGAGAAATATCAAATTTCTCCCACCAAATGCAATTTGAATGTTGCCCTTGCCAATAACTGTACTCTTCACCACCACCAAAGTTGACGAAATTAGAGCAAGCCATATGCTTTGTGAACCAATCTCTCCTTATTGTAAAATGCCGAGAGGCTCTGAAATCAATGTATCATGTAGATGATTTGACATGATCTGTTGGTCTTTTGTCAATCAATGCATAAGAGGTAGACTCCTGTTCAGATTGCATAGATGTCATCCCCTCATTTTCTAAAAGCACAAAAAATGAGGTAAAAGTTTGTGATCAACTACCACGAATCCTAAGACAATTAGTTGGCACAACTCCCATGATTTTTATAAAAATCGTCAAAATAGAGGCTCAAAAACCCATGATTTTCATAAATTTTTTTCAAAAACTTTGATGATAATTTTTTTTTTCAAAAATTCTTTTCACGAATTTTTATTTTCCCAGAAAAATCTTGTCAAAACGTGATGGCACAATTTTTTCAAAAAAATTGTCCAAAAACTTTAGGTTGACGATTTTTTGTCGCCAAAATTGGTTTACAAAGCTTGGTGACAAACCACAATTTTTTTTCAACCCCTTAAGATTGCCCACAAAAATGACACAAACCCTTCAGAAATCTCACACAGACTTCACACGCCAAAAAACCGTCACCCAGATCAGATCACAATCTCAAAAAATGGAACTCGCGATTTTCTAACAAATCGCCTAGAATAGAGGTTGCGTGCCCCAAATCACGTGATTCTTCAGAAAACTCGCGATTAAAAAAAATCACCCAAAAAAATGCGAAAAGATGCCCATGATAATTGGGTCATGTTGGCATGAGAAAACACAAAGATCACGTGCCATAGAATGAGTTGCATGATCGAAAACTCCCCATGAACTAGGAGATTGCGAGCACAAAAGAAATCCGTGAGTTTCAAAAACTTGCATTTGCAGACGCTAACAAAAATTATTTGAGATTTTTATAAAGAAAATGCCTCCAGAAAGCCGCAATTTCTTGCAAAAGAAACCCTCGAATCTACTGAAAAGAAACTTCGAAAGTCTCTTGAAAAAACACTTTGAAAATCTTAACGAAGTCGACCTTTGAAAAAAACATGATTTTTCGACAAATCAAACCTCCACAATTTGCAAATAAAAGCCCTTTGATTTCCAAATGAAACTGGCTCACCAAAATTTCGCTAATGAAATCCTCATGATTTTTTAATAAACAATCGAAAAAAACTTCACCTTTTAGCTAATAAAAAAATATGCTATTTTTAATTAGTAAGATAGTTAACGATTTTATAGTCCCCATGTTGAGTGTTTGTAAATTTATAAACAGCTAGCATGGGGACAACCTTTATTTGTTGTACAAGCTTACAAACACTTGACATATAAAGTCGTTGCATATTCCACAAGTTGATATCTTAGAACCCAAATTGAATGTGTTCAATTTAGACCTATTGTAGCAGTTCAAATTGTGTAGTTGAGTGATATAACTTAGACATAGATATGAAACCAATTTGGTCCTTTCCAAGTGATATAATCTTTATTTATGATTGCATATTAATTTGAAGGCCTTGTAACTTGTTCCGTTATAATAGTCTTTGAAAGTCAATAATAAACTTTGTGTTTTGTTGAGGTTTGATTAGTATGGATTAGACAAGGAGAATGCATATGGGTTTCTCTTCCGTAATCCATACTCACTAATCAATCCACACAAATAAAGGTTGTCCCCATGTTGAGTGTTTGTAAATTTACATACACCTAGTATGGGGAGAACCTTTATTTGTTACAAACTTACAAACATTTAGCATGGGGGACAACCTTTATTTATGTGGCCTGATTAGTATGGATTAGAAAAGAGAGGTTTTATTTGTGTGGCCTGATTAGTGAGTATGGATTAGAAAATAAAAATGCACATGGGTTTCTCTTTTCTAATCCATACTCACTAATCTGGCCACACAAATAAAGGCTATCCGCATGTTGAGTGTTTGTAATTCACTCAACCTGGGGACAACCATGAAACCCATATGCATTTTTCTTTTCTAATCCATACTCACTGATCATGCCACACAAATAAAACTTGTCCTTTTCTCATCATGAAACTTGCAAAACCAGATAGTAAAGTATTAGTATGGATTACACCTTGGTTAATCAAACTGAAACATATGACAATTGTCAATAGACTCAGTACAACTACATACTACAAACTACGAAGAATAAACCAATGACATTTTTTAGACTAGTGCATTTTAGTGAGTCGTAATCAATAAAGAATTGTAAAAGTCAAAGAATATGGATGCCATTGTTATTAATTTTTGTTGTTGTCTCCTTTTTTGTAGGTTTCATTTGTATTTTGCTAAAAGAATACGACTTCTACAAGTAAAAGAAGTGGTGGAAAACCAAGAGATCCTTGTTGGAAACATGGAACACTAGGTGCAACATGAGGAGAGGTTATTTGCATCCATTGCACTAGGTCTATCAATGGTGGCATAAATTGACTCAAATACCACCTTGAACGAATCCCTTGTTGAGATGCTAGACCATGTGAAAATGCTACCGAAGAGGTTGAGAGGGAGGCAAAAGTGCTCATTGCAACATTTGAGCAAAGGAAGGAAGATAAAAAGAGAACAACATAGGCAATGGTAGCCTCAATCCCATATTTCAGTTCTAAAGGTCATAGAGAGATATGGGGGGATCTTCTTCTATTGGGCCACTGTTATGAGGATCAGGAAGTGTGGCTAGCCACAATTCTAGCTTTTTTGTTCCATGTAATACTCCTAGTGCACAACCTTCATTTGAAGGTACTACATGGAATAAAAAGAAAAATGAGCCAAAGTTGACATGTGTGAGATTTTGGTGCTATAATAATATTCCATTCAATGCTGCTTCTAGTCCTTATTAGGAACAATTGGTGAATGCATTGACTGTGTTAGGTAAGGGGTTCAAGGCCCCAAGTCATCATGAGTTGAGTGGGCCATTATTGCAAAATGAGGTCCAAAACACACATCAACTAGTAGAAAAATAAAAGAGAATTTGGGAGAAGGGTTGCACCATTCTATCTAATGGGTGGATGAATGGTAGAAATGGGACACTCATCAACTTTTTAGTGGCTTTAGGTGGACAATTGGTATTTCTAAAACTAGTTGATGCCTCCAATGAAATACAAAATGCAGAGACCTTGTGCAACATGTTGGATGAGGTGGTGATGAAAGTAGGAGTTCAAAATGTCATTCAAATTGTGACCGACAATGTAGATGCATATGTGGCAACCAATAAACTTCTACATGCAAGACATCCAACATTATTTTGGAGCCCTTATTCTACCCATTGTCTTGACTTACTCCTTGAGGACATAGGGAAACTAAGTTGGGCGAAAAATGTGGTTAAAGATAGAAGAAATATCACGAAGTACATCTACAACCGCACATGAGTCTTAAGTCTCATGAGAGCACACTAATGGTAAGGATCTTGTGTGATCAAGAGTCACACAATTTGCTACCAATTTCCTCACCTTGCAGAGTATTTTAGTTACATTGCCCAGCCACAAACACATGTTTGTGAGTGAAAGATGGTTGGAGAGTCCTAATTGGCTGAAGTAAAGAAGGTCGTGAAAACCATTTTTGATGATAGATTTGCCAAAGTAATTGAGGAGATCATCAATGTAATATTTCAATCTTTGATTAATGATTTTTTATTTTTATTTTGTAGTATTACAACTTGCTGATTTATTTATTTATTTGAAATGTCATAACCGTTGGTTAGAGTTCTACAATTGGTGGATGGGGATCAAAACTCCATGGAGTATCTATGTGAGGCCATGGATAAGACCAAAGATGCAATTCAACATTTGTATGGGTCAAACAAGACCAAAATGAACCCATATGGCTCATAATTGATAGGAGGTATAGGAGGTAGAACCGACAACTCCATCGACATATCTGTGCTATTGCCTACTATTTGAACCCCATTTTTCATTTCTCCCTAATTTAAAAGGAGATGCATAGGTTCTTGTTGGCCTCAACACATTTATTGAGAGATTGGCTGATTGATGACCTTTGAGATCTCATACTTGATGAGCTACAAAGTTATAAGAAGGCCGAAGGGGATTTGTTTTATTTCAATTTTTGCTTTCGTAGAAGAGACATTCTACAATTAGGTAATAAATTGACATGTTTAATATTATTTTTCCATTTATTTTATTTTTTAATTTTATTAATAACCTTACTAAGTTATAAATGTCAATTGTTATCCTTGTAGATTTGTGGTGGGAAGATTATGGTGCCACAACACCTAATCTTCAAAAGCTAGCCATTCCCATTTTATCTCAACCTTGTAGTGCTTTTGGTTGTCAACGCAAATGGAGTGTCTTTGAGGCCATTCACACAAAGAAGTGCAATAGGTTGACTCAAAAGCACTCAGATGACCTTGTCTACATGCGGTACAACCTTTGGTTGCATGAGAAGAAGGTAGAAGTGTAAGGTTCACATGAAGCACTTGACCTTGATGACATTGATCCATACTCATATTGGATTGCTGAGCCTAATAAGGTTGATGTGGAACCATGGTTAAGTGATGATGAATTAGCTGATTTGGAGAGGGTGGCAACTGAATGGGAAACAAAAGTGGTAGTAGATGCAAAGGTAGAAGGTGAGGTTGGCTAGCCAATAGAGGCAGTTTCCTCGCATGCACAACTTGATCCTATCACTATGTACGAGGCACTTGTTGAGGATGTTGCACATATACCATCTATTTCAGCAACACCCATATAATAATAATAAAACCTTTTGAGTTTTAGTCATAGAAGAAAGTTATGATATACAATTTTCGTTGATACTAAAACTTGATATGTATTCAGAAGTGGGTGATCCCACAAAACTGGTTTATAATTACATTGAGGAAGGAAAATTGCAAAAATGATCCCAAAAACAAAAAAATGGGTTTTTAGGGGTTCGCTCAAACTAAGGGGTTCGAGCAAACCCCTTTTTCATGCTAGGTTTGCTCAAACCCCATATGACACATTCTTTTAAAATAAAACAAAGGGGAATTTCAAAAAAATGGGGGGTTTGAGTGAACCCCCCTTCGAGCGAACCCTCCTTGACCCCCCCTTCGCTCGAAGGGGTCAACGAGGGTTTGCTCGAACCCCACTTTTTTTCCCTTCTCCCCCTCTTCTACCAAATTTATGCAAAATTTTTCCTTTCAAAGCTCGGGTTGAGGATGAAAATGGAGGAAACTTCACAGACCTAGCTGGATGATGGTAGTCCTTGGAACAAGCTATCCATCAAATATATTAATATATTTTGGTTTTATTATGTTTTTTTTAGTTTAATTAAACATAGGCTTTTCATCGAAAATCAAGCTCTCTATTCTACACATGTGGAAAAATAGTAAATTATCAAAAAATTCTGAAAATTATGTTCATGGTAGGTATTGATGTCCTTGATTCAATAAAAAAAAGAATTTCGATACACAAAAAAAGTTATGTTGTTTACGATCTACCTATGTCTAAATTGTAATTGGTTTGACTTCAAAAATTAATTAAATTTTTTTCAATAAAACACCATGAAACCAAATGAATGTGCTAGATGTCGTAGTTACAAAACTAAATTAAAAAAAAAAAAGAATTTTATCCTTCATAGAGAAAAATTTATGTTGTTTACGATGAGCATCACTTTTTAAAAATGGTGTTAAAAGTTAGTTTTCGAAAGAGATGGAAAAAAAATTGCAATTTGGTTCAATTTTTTTTTTTTTTTATAAATATTTAGAATCTACAAACAAAATATCACAAATAACTAGTTTTCATCATCTTCAAATTCCTCTTGGTTTAACAACTATAGGTGTCTGAAAATGAAGATTTAGTTGTTCAATGTCTAGTTTGGCCAAAAATTGTAAACCAGTATTGTGGGATCACCCAAGTTGAACTTTCTTTTTGGTCAATGATATCTACTAAACTCTAATTTTGATTTATATATAATGAAATCAGTAATATGTTCTACAAATTCAATATATGTGTGTTTTTGAAAAATATTTTAAAAAATTATGTATTTTCAAATGTTCGATAAATTTGTTGAGTTATTGTCAAGCTTTCCCCAAGTTTTTTTCGAGTCTTGAGTTTTTAAAATTTGTGGGCCTATCAAGTTATTGATGAGTCCTAGGTTTTTAACTATGGTTTGAACAACCCATTTCCTTTGTCAACAAGTCTCTTTAGCATGCATAGTTGAACCATGATGTAAAGGAAAAATAGGACTATACATTGGTAAAGGCTATTACAAAGTTTAGACCATATTTAGTAGGTGCTCAAATTGTTGCATATATATATCACATGCAATAATAAATGATATCTTTACTCAACAAGAGGTAATAAGAACAAGATGTAGGTGGATCAATAAGATCTAGGAATACAATGTTTAGATCCAAATTACCAAGTTGGTCAAAGGATGAGGCTTAGCCAAGATGATGGTTGAGTCTAACCTAGAGGTAATTGAAATTGATCAAGTATAAGAAAACGATGATCAAAAAATAGTGTATTGGAAACTTCTCACTAGTATAAGGACATATTGTATTACTTATACCACATGAATTGCCCAAGTGAAATGATTGAAAAACAAAAGAGAACCTTAAATTTGCAAGCATCAAAGTATGCCTTGGTTAATGGAAAATTAATTTGGAAGAATAGGGAGAGTGTTCTTTTGAGATGCCTAGACGAGGAAGAAGCTTGCAAGGTATTGTTTGATATGCACAATGGTGTATGTGGTGGGTACTATATAGCTAACTACAACTATTAAAGTAATATTGTAATATTTAGTTTATAATAGCCAATTAAGTCCTTAGGATAGATTTAAAGAATATTCTTTATTTTTTTAGTTAAGTTCTTATCCTTTGTTTTATTAGTTGTTGATCTTGTTCTTTACAAATAGATCTTTTGTAACTCTTATTTAAAGATACTTTCACTCCTTTATTAATATTGAATATCTTGATAATCATTTTGTGTCCTATATTTTTCATAATACGATATTAGAGCTTGGATAGAGCCTTGAGATATGTGACAATGAATCATCTTAGGGACTGTTGCTGGTAGTGATAGATCGAGGAATTGGTGTTGAGACACAAAAAGTTCCAAAAGAGTGTTGTACATTATAGTACAATATTGTATGAAGCTATTTTGGGCACTTTTTAAAAAAAAGTTGCAAGCCATTTTCTGTCAAAATTGTGGAATTTCTTTTTGTGACAAAATTTGCATCTATTTTTCTTGTAAATCACGACTATGTTATTGTTTGAAAATCACGTGGTTTATTCTTGAACATCATTGATTTTTTTGTTGTTTTCGGCATGAAATTGCGACGAAGTTTTTCAAAAATGATGATTGTTTTGTTTTGCAAAAATCATGACTTTTTACTGCTCAAAATCACATTGCTAATCTATAAAATGTTGGCATTTTTTCTGTGGTCGTGCGATGGGATTGCAAAGATTTTTTGATGATTTGTTTAAGAAAATTGTAGCAGTTTTTGGTCCTTTTTTGAGCATGATGGGTTTTCATACTATTTTTTTTGGCGATTTTGACAAATCGTGGGTTTTTATTGCATTTTCCAATGACAACTAGGGTTTGGCGATGGATTTTTGCACGTTTTTGTGGTATTTGGTAGATTTCAATATTTATTTGCAATTTATTCTAACTCTTGTTCTGATATATTTGACGATGTTTCTACAAAATAATGGCTTTACTTTGTTGGCTTGGGTTTCATGAGCATTTTTCAATGTTACTACAATAGCAAAAGGCTTCTTTATTTTTTTCATAATTTTAGATTTTGAGAGGGATGGCTTCATTACCCAAAATTATGTTGGAAGGCAACGAATGCTTCATTGCCAAGAATAACAACACTTGGAATTAAAAAATGCTCATGATCTTTGAGTACAAATGCCTTAACAAGACCATCTTTGGTATTGACACTAGACCAATAGTTGCAGGTAAAGACCATGTTTGATGAGTGTAATTGAGAAGTTGTCATGCTAATCAAGTTATCAATAATAGATGAAATGCTTTCAGAGGTTCGAATAGGCAAAACATGTGCAACAATTTGGAAATACCTTCTAGATTTGCATGAAACATTAGATAAAGGCAGTGCCTTCTTCTTGAAGAATATGTCTTTATAGGATCATTTGATGAAGACCAAAGACATTTGTGAGCAATTGGAAGCCATAGGTCGCAAGATGGAAGAAGATATGGTGGTTATAACACTTGAAAGCCTACCATGTGCATATGAATATTTCATTGAGACACTTAACATCACATCTACAATTGTTGACCTGAAGTTCAAAGTTTTGTGCAACAAGCTCTTGCAATAGGATAAATGGCATAAGTAGTTTGGTAACAATAGCGATTCACTGAGTGAGGAACAAGCCTTTGTAGCCAAAGACAAGGGCAAAGGAAAGAGGTCTTAGAAGAAAGGTCAAGGGAATAATGAAGATACTTTCAAGAATATGAAAAATATCACATATCATTATTGTGGTCATATGAAAAAGCATTGTAGAAAGAGGTTGGTTGACAAGAAATCCAACTAGGGAGGGCCTCTACAAAAGGCTCATGTCAGAAGCAGTCAAGCTTCTATACTTTCATGGCCAAATGAACATTAGATCAATCAAAGTCTTCTACGTGGTACATCAATTGCAGAGTATCTCAACATCTCACCCATATGAAATATTGGTTCACGAAGTACATGGCTTGCTGAAATCCAGTGATTAGGGGTGGTGGTGAGGAGTACATAATTGTTGGCAAAGGGGATGTGCAAATCACTTTTGGTGGGAAAAATCTCATTTTTCTCAATGTGTACTATGTCTTAGGAATGGAGTTCAATTTTCTCTCAATGAGTTAGATTATGTGTCATTGTCCTAATTTGGATGTCATATTTAGCAAACACAAAATGCTATATAGTTGACAAGGAATTCAAGAAAACTATTGCACTTAAATTTTTGAAAAGTTGTACTTTTAGACTATCGGGTTTTCCTTACTAGAGTACCATTTCCTTATCACCCTTGATATTTGAAACCCCAACAAATTTCCTTAAGTTCCTTCTTGCATTGACATTTCAAAGTTTCTCTATCTTGGATAACATTTTATGATCCCCTAAAATCTTAGAAATCTCAACCCTTCACATTTTTCCTTGTTGTGTTAGAGTTTTGGGCTCACCCTTACCTTGGTACTTGGTATGCCTTTCTCCCAATCCCTAAAGCCTTGAAGCTTTGCACTCTGCACTTGAGTTATTTATTTATTAATGTTTTTGTAACGCCTCGCCACACAATCCTAGAGGAAGTTGCAAACAACAACTTAAACAGACTAATTTTTTTTTTTTTAAAAAATATAAATAATAAGTAAGTTTGCTAACTAATGCCAACAACCTCTAAGGTTACGGGACAAAGGTTATATAGAACCTCAACAAAAAACATGAATTAAACCATGTCATTAATTACAAAATAATTTAAGCACATACATTCCAATAAGATGATTTACATCAAACAGAAAGATAACTTTCTATTTCAATAAATCATTCGTTAACCCATAAGATTACAACTCTCATTCCCTGAATGAGGTTAGTTCAATAAACATAATTACAATTAGAACTTTCCACCTCGATAACAATTGAGGGGTAAAATAATACAAGATCAACTGAAATGAAATAAAACATGAATTGATATTGAATCCAACGAGCTCTCCAACTGGAAGTCTCGTCCACATGAACATGAAGATATCCCAACGAATTTAGGTGCACGCCACCCAACCAAGTGGAACCCAAAGGCCCACCCCCCGTGCTAGGAGATAGTAACCAGGAATCCTAGCCAAGACCATCTACCACTAGACACAGACTAACACAGAACTGAACCAAATTGAAAACACCAATCACATGTACAACACAAGTACAACTCATATACCACACAAGTACAACTCTACATGGTCACATTGCTTCCAGAAATAAAGCAGAACAAGTATGTTATGAGAACCATACACACAGAATCGAATACCAACTGTGGTCACAACAGGTATGTTACGGAAACCATACCCACAAAATAAACAAGTACCAATTGTTGTCCTAGATAGAGTGTCATCACACAGCTTGTCATGGGTTGTCCTCTGGGAATCTTGGCTCCGACCCCTCGCTAAGGGTTGTCCTGGTGGCCTCAACCGAATCCCGACCCCCATCCTCACTCATGTGGAACCAAATACCTTTCATACAGACAAGATAGATGACCTTGCCATTCCAAGCCTTCCCACTCATCCCGAGTCTAAACGAGCCCTCGTGTCTATGAGTGAGGTAAAATTATCTTGATTAGTGTGAAGTACCACCTAATCTTCTAAGTTTTGTTTTAGTTATCACTTGATTAAACCACCCCCGTAGGTTGTCCAGTTTACCTCTTTGGGCTCTGGCCCCTACGGAAGCCACTCTTCTATTTGACAACATACCAAACATAACCATCCAAACACCAAGGGTACACAGTGCAAACAAACATGATACTACGTCCATCCTTTCTCAGGAGGCAACAAAAGTTCTAATCCTCTCCAAATAGTGGAGGTAACAAGGTAACAAAGTCACTCCTGACAAGGAGGCACTAACCACATAGTCCACTCCTAAACCAAGGAGGTACAAGACATCTCGTTCGTAGAAACCGGGTGATAACAGATAACACCTCATGCACTACCCAAGGCAATCCCAAGGTTGACCATATGACACAACAACCCACGGGATTTAAAAGACCACGTCTGGAAGACTTAACAAATGCTAAAACCCACATTTCCCAAATGATAACATAACCAGTTCGAATCAAGGCGAGCATTAAAATCTACTTTGGGTTCACTAAACCCATTTCCTAAGTACTCAGTAAATAGTGCATTAAATGAATGGAATTAATTACGCCATTTAAAAAAAATCAATTTGTTTCCACGAAGCATTTAAATATATATAACATTATCCGTGTCCCCATAATTCAATTTAAAAACAAGATCCCATTTTAAATAAAATATTTATCGCTTAATCAATTAAACTCATTAAAAAAAACAATATTTCCCTTTTTAAATAATGAAATAATACAATAACATAATCCTTTTTAAAACTTTAATATTAAAATAATAATATGACTATAATTGTTTAAAATTCCCATAATTAAATTTATATAATAGTCATACTATTAAAATATTACATGTATTTTAAACTATATGAAAAAATAAATAATATTAAAATAATAAATTTTAACATTAAAAAAATTATAATAATTATAATATTAAAATATTATAAAAATTATAATATTAAAATTTAAAATAATATTATCATATTATTATTATTTTTTTTAAAAATAAATTTAATTTTCCAAAAAGCCCACACCTTGCCTCGATCTGCGGGCGTGGTTAGGGCTGAGGCCATGGGTTAATATTTTTTGCCGACTGTCAGCGCTGCCCTGGGCGGAGGTTTGAGGCGAAGCTCGTGGCGGCCGCAGGAGGCGGCGCCACCAACGAGCTGGGCGCGGCGGGGAAGAACCCTGCACAATGCGCAAGGGAGGGGGAGGACGGTGCGGGGGGCGGTGGAACCGCTGCGGTTACCCCGCGGGCGGCGCCGACAGAGTCGCCACCACTATGGCAGCCGTTGCCTGCGCAGCTCGCGTGGGCCGCGAACGGGGAAGCCGCTGGCCATGCTCCCCCATCGCGCTTCCCAAGGAAGCGGTGGTGGGGTGAGCCCCAACCGCCCCTTTGTTTTATTTTTTATTTTATATTTTATTTCTCCAATGAGGTGTCTTTTTTATTTTTGATATTTTTTTAATTTTAATTTTTTCATAGAAAAAGCAGAACTTAAAGAGGTAAGAAAAATAAAAATAATAAAATTTTGGAAATAATTTTATTTTAAGGAAATTTGGCCAGCATAACCCTACCATAAGAAATTATAAAAATAATCCCAAGCTTACATAGATTAATCTATATATATATAAATAGATTTAAGAAGCCAAACAACCAATTGAAGACTATAAATAGATTGAAGAACAACATGAATAATGAAGAATTGAAATAACCATAGAGATTTAATCCTCCATTACTCAACACCATTGAATCAACAAAATTACAATAAAACAAGGTGTGAACCTAATTCTCTTGGAGTATGTTGAAGCACCTGTTGCTGCTTTGAAACCCTCTTGAGCACTTCAGATTCCACAAGCTTTTCCTTCAAACCCACAAAATCAAGCAATCTTCCTCTTCTCTTTTCCAATTTTTCCCAAAAACTCCATCTTTCAAATTGTGAAGAAATTTTAAAGATAATGCAAAATTTTCTCCAAAATCCTACAACAACCCTCATCAATTTCTGAAAACAGAATAGCAAAAGTCTTTGTTTTGAATTTTTGAATTTTTGAATTTCAAAAAAGACTTTTAATTTATTTTTCCTAATTTCCAATTCCAACTTAATTATGCATGTTTTTCCAAAATAGATAATGTAAATCATTTTCACATAAATAACTTAATCACATAATAAAATAAATCTACCATAAGATTAAAATATTTATTTAATAATTAAATTACTCAATAATTTAATCACATTGCTAACATTATTCTAACTCCCCAAATAAACTGAAACCAGACAATTAGAACAAAATAGCACAACTGGACCATACTAGGACCGACGACACACTACGACCAGGGTGACGACTCGACACGGGAAATCCTAGCTACTATCTCCCAATCGAATACCGTTGGGCATTAGACACGCTCAAACTTGTGAAACCAGGTGGAGTCGATGTCCTGTACCTGTCAACCTACAACAAAGAGAATATCCATATACATACACATGCCATAATTAAAACACACCGTGAAGAGGAGATCACAGAATCGCAGGGCGCTCGCAAGCCAGTGATGCGATACCATCCTCTTCACCAATACAGTAGTACTAATTGACAATTCTAACATATTAATATAAACCAAAACATAAACATCATTAATCTGAATATTCATTTATGCTAATCAAAACATGCCATAAAGATAACATCATATTAAAATACCATCACATCAAAAGATAACATTAACGTCACTTAATAGATAGTGATCAAATAGAAGCCGAGTACCACAGTCGAGGTACTAACAAAAAGTACAACATAAGAAAACAGAACACTGTTTGATCAAAAGGGCAAAACGGAGGGGTATTACAGTTTCATTCATTTTCTCGTTGGAGTAGCTTTCCCATGTTCCCCACTAACTTTGAAGCCTGGCATATTTTCTTAAGCATTCATATCAAATCAAATTTTTGAATGTATCATTGAATAGGTACCTAGTATGAAGTAATACTAACTCTTGATTTCCAATCCATTTCACTAAGGTACCTATTGTTGGAGTGAAAAAGACACTGAGAGGGGGGGTGAATCAGTGTCATGAACTGATTTGACAAATTTTACAAAAACTGAACCAAAATAGATTTATGCTCTCTTTTTCAATGATTAACTCATCCATATATTGAATACAATCACATATAACTAAAAATGAGAAGTATGATAATAAAACATTGCATAATAAAGCATTCTCACAATAAAACATAAGAACCATAGAAGAGAAAAGTGACACAAGATATGCCGAGTGAAAAACCCTCTTGGGGTAGAAAAACCACTCCTAAACTGCCTCCTTTTAGGCTTATATTTGAAAAACCACTTTTAACAATGCCTTATAGGCTGATTTCTGAGCACCAACTCAAGGAGCACCAACCCCTCATTTTGAAACACCAATTTCAAGGAGCACCAACCCCTTTTCAGTTTACAGAAAATACAATGATACAAAGGGTCTCTTTGTTTCTCTCTTTTCTCACAAGTGCCTCTCAATAGACAATACCTACAATCCTCAAGGTTTTGAGTTGAGCCTTTAGAATTCTAGTCATTATCTAATCTTAAGACAACTTGTAATTTTCTTGTATTTCAGATTTACAATATCAGAGTATATCATGTCTATCAGAATAGACCATACATTATGTTGTATTCAATCTCACATGCATTTCACAGACTGTTTCTCTCTCTGTTTTTTCTTTTACAATAAAAAACATCACTTTATTTTTCAACAACAGAGGTATATGCAATGTTGCTAACTTCTGTTGAATTGAGCCAGGTATATTTTCAGATTCAGAGAAGTGACCACACAAATAGATTTCTACTGACAGAATGAGCATAAATGAGTATATTAAGAAAATAACAATGAAACCCTCAGAGCTCGTGAAAGGTGGATGTAATAATTTTGATTTTGAATCTTCAATTAGGGGTTTTTTTTCTAGAAAGCCATTATGTCATTTTTGCATTTGATCTCAGAACCCTGGAGAAAATAATAACATATCTGCACCAATGAAAGATTTTTAAAGGAGAAAATGAACAATAATACCCCTTTTTGGATCAAATTTCAAAAACCCTTATTTATCTGTTCAGATGAATCTCATAATCACAAATAAACACTGTTTTCCGACAACCCATAAAGAGAAAAGTAGAGTAACCAAAATCATGTCATGCCATGCAGAAAAAACCACTCTATCATTTTCAATTTCGAATCAAAACAAAGTAACTGCCTTACATTTAAAAAAAAAAAATTGAAACAAGTGCAAGCATTATTGACATAGTGACCAAAACCCCATTTGCTGTTTTAGATTCGAACACAAGAACAAAAGATGCCATAGTTTTTGAAAATGAAAACGTTTTCCAAGCACAAAAGGATATTACATGTTCACTTTGCAAACCAATCACCAAGATACCAGATAATTTTTCCAAGTGCCCAACTGTAGAACCAACAAACTTTCTTCCATGCTCGTACCCTCTCCATACCAACCTTGTCATAGCTCTCAACGTAGGCAGAGGCATTAGAAAGACTAAATGCAACAAGACATAACAACAGAGTAACGACTGAGTGTGAACTTCCATGGCGGCGACAGAGGCTAGGGTTTCCACCCTTAGCGAAATGAAAACCAAAAAACAATGCACACCCTAATTTCCTTTCACTTGGCTTTCAATGCCTTCTCAATCGATGACTTTGACAAGTCACAAAAAATGTTTGAAGTCTGAAATTATCATAATCAAATAATCAGTGCATTTCAAGTCCGCAGACAAAGACTTTAGTTGATCTCAATAATTACCAAGTGTTCAATGCCTTAATCATTATGCAATTTCCAACTTTCAAAGTGACCTTTTTTAATTATTTCGTCATACCCATTGTCGGCCCTAAGGCCTAATGAATTAGCTAATCAATATTGCCAAATGAACCTTAGCAATTTTAAAAAATAGATTTTTGACCTTTAGAACCCGATGCAACTATGACTTCTTTCTAAGTCATTTTCAAATGCAAGTAAGTCTAGATAATGCCTCCAATCAATATTACAAAATTGCCCTGAAATAACCTTTTTCAAAATTGAGGCCAATTGATATCAACTTATAATGAGTCATGAACCATATTATATACCCATGCAAAGATATCAGATGAATTAACCAACTCAGGTGCCAAAGTGAACATTAGTAAAAAGCCAACCCAATATGTCATGTCAAGTAATGTATCATAATCGATGACATTAGAGAGATGTGCCAAGATCAAACAATGATACTAGTGAACCAAACTGAGAAGCATCAATGGAATTAAAAACCAACTAATAATGATATACCTGAGTAACCATGCCAAATACCTGTAAGCAAGATAACCTTTATCTGCACATGAAGCTCAACCTGATCAGTACCAAAGCAAAGCAATAATGCCATCCATAAACAAAATACTGAATGCCATAATATGAATAAACCAAGAGTAATTTGAGCCTCAATCAAGTATCACAAAGTCAATACCAAAATGCCAAGACCACAGAGTCAAGATCAAAGTGCCATAGTAACAAGTTTGACATCAAGGACAAAATATCAACACCTATTGCAGTTAGTGTTTTTTCCATCTGTTTCCCCAAGTACCCATTCCTTGGTATCTCTAATCCTTGAACCCCAAAACTCCAAATCTCTCACCATTAATGCCAAAATTTGATGCAATAAAATCTATTTGGGTCCATGCCTTATCCCCCTGATTTGTTTAAGAAGAAAAATGGCTAAGGAAAAATAAATGTTGTCAAGACCAATTTGTTGGAGTTTTGGGCTTACCCTTCCTTTAGTACTTATTCCTAGTGATCACCAAAGCTCAAACTTTACCATTTCCTTCATATAAATTTTTGGAAGTGAACTTTTTCTCATCCTTTGGAGTATCATAGAACATTGACTCCCGACAAATCCTTACATATATCCTATTGGAGTTAGAGGTGCAAGCATCCCTTTTACCTAGTACCAAGTATGCAATATTCCTAAACACTAACCCTTGATAATGTTATGAATTTCAAGAGACCTATGATTTCTCACATTTCCCTTATCCTCTTCTCCAATTAAATATGTCATCATTGAGTTAAATTTTAGCCAAGTGTTGAAGGTTTGCTCTATTAGGAAGTTCAATAGATCCACAATTCCTTGAAAGTTTGACATGGAAAATAAAAAATAAAGAAGAATAATTGTTGGCAAGTTCAATGGTTTGCAAACTTTGTGAAACCTTGACAAAGGAAAATTTTGAGGTTTAAAATGATGAAAAGTTTGTGATTTCACAAACTTCAGGATGAGGTCCATTAGGTCATAGGGAGTGCAATAATGAAAATAGAGAAAGGAAAAAATGAGAAACAAGGAAGAAAAGCGACAAAGACCTTAATGTCAAAAGGTTCATAAGTTCACAAATTTTACAAAAACATGACATGGTTCCGAAGAAACCAAAAGCTCAAATAATGAAAATAATGAATTATGGAGAGATGTGAAGAAAGGATGTTGGCGAGTTCACCAGTTCTTGAACCCCTTGAATCCTTAAATGTTCTTAGAGTCTTTTTTTCCTTTTCGTACTCTCTGTTAGAATCAAACATGCTTTGATACCATGTTAGAATTGGCTATGGATGCCAAGATCTATAGACCAAATGGAAATCACAAGAAGAGAGAAAATGATGTGACAAGAATAAACTATATTCAATGTCAAATGATATGAGATGATATCAATGTACAAATGTAGTAGAGACCCCTTGGTTATATAGCTAAGGTGAGAACATAGGATTCCATAAGATTACGACAAGTGTCGTAATCTTATGACATGAGGCAACAATGAAAAACTATCACTCTACCTAAAGTGGAAAGGTGATAATGTGATAACCACCACAAATAGTGGATCACCCACAAAAGGTGGAGACCTAATCACATGATATGTCCATGAAAGGTGAAAGTGATAAAGTAATAAGAAGATAAGTCCACCAAAGGTGGAAATTCTCCAACAACTCTTATGTGGTTCCTAAGTAAACTTAACTAAGGTGTAATTATGACCTAAGACAAGATACAAAATATTTAATTACACCAACACCCCCCTTAAGTGCAACTTAGGGAGAATGTACACAAAAAAAAACAATGCAAGATGGGTCCCGACAACTAGGCCATGTTAGGTACCCATGTACAAATGCAATGCAATCTCTCATAAATGGAGAAAAAGAGAAAACCTAGTGGGACAAAACTCCTCCCCAAAAGAGAGATGAAATGAAAAAATAGAAATGCTCTCAATGAGGAATGAGAAGGTAAAAACCCCATGTGAGGAAAAAGACCCCCCATAAGAGAGAAGTAGAAGAGAGACAAGATAGCCCCCCCTCACTAAGATAACCTGTTGCAAGAGAAACACTGGAAGTACACTGTGGAGTAACACTGAAATCCTCAATCTGGCAAGCAAGGAAAGATACTTCTATTTGCTACTGAAACCATATGCGAGTCACTGATTGACTCAAGGTGGAATCATGATAAAACAACAACATACTCGATGCCAAGGAACACTGAAAAACTCACAAACTAGAACAACCCTAAAATCCATGATGCAACAGTAGATGAATAGATGATGCCCCCCATAAAAGAGAATGGTATGATGAAATAATTTGGAAGCTATGTGTATCTCGATGCCGATGCCAAACTGTGACTAAAACTGATCCATAGGAGCAAGTACCATGAAGATTCTGGAACATTAACCATAAAATGAATGACCCTCAAATTGAGATGTGACCCAATGTGATTTAGGATCATTAACCATAGACTCTCAATTTGAGATGTGAACCGATGCGAACCAAAATGTGTTAAGCTATGAGCAAGATGTGGCAAAAAAAATCAATAGAATCCAAATACAACTCATGCGAGTTGTCATCAATATGAAGATGAGATCAAAGTGCATGTCATGCAACTACACTCTAATCAAATTATTATGCAAAAAACCCCTTTGATGAAACTTTATGTAAGTTCATTTATTACAATACCCCATGATTGTAAAAAGAGAACATGCAAAACATGCATAAATTAAAGACAAAATACAAACCTACTGCATGAAAAGAGTGCATGCACAAACCAATGTTCACATCTGCCTCTATGATGAAAAATAATGTCAAATTTGTGTAGATGACCAAATCTGCAAAAATGGCCTACACCACAGTGAAGTGCTCAAAAATAGTTTTCTGTCGATATTTTGTTTGCCAAAAACAAACACCATGGCCAAAAGTTATGAGTTTTTCAAAAATATGAATTTAGCTTGCAGGAAATGGGTTTTCTAGCAAAAAAAGTTTATTTCTAATTTGATTTATGGAAAATCTACTCACTGTTTGTAGACAAAAATGGAAACCCAACAATATTTTGATGTTAAAAACAAAATCCAGAAATCATTTTTTGATCCAACAAGTAGAAGATGAATTTTTTTTTTTTTTTTTGACCTTCAGCCAAGAGAAAAATGACGCGCACTGCTTTTTGTACAACGATTTTCTCTAGATTTGTGCAAGATATGCAAAATCTAAAAGATACCCAGCTCAGATTTTGACGCTGGCTACAAAACCCAGAAATTGTTTTTCCTGCAAATGAGTGAAAGCTAGATTTTTGAAGCAAAAATGATGATGACTCCAATAAAAAATGGCTTGCAACAAACCCTTGTTTGCCAAAAATACAAATAGTGATCAAATTGAGTGAACCAAAAAAAAAATCTAACTTTTTCGAGCCTTTTAGATGCAATGGTGAGCTCAAATTTACACCAACAAGCTCCGCTATGAACTTGCAATAAAAATCCAAAAATAGAACCTTTCCAAATCTTGTACCTCTTTTAAAAAAAAACTCTCCAATGGCACCCAACCCGCTCTGATACCATGTTAGAATCAAACATGCTCTAATACCATGTTAGAATTGGCTATGGATGCCAAGATCTATGGACCAAATGGAAAACATAAGAAGGGAGAAAATGATGTGACAAGAATAAACTGTATTCAATGTCAAATGATATGAGATGATATCAAGGTACAAATGTAGTAGAGACCCTTTGGTTATATAGCCAAGGTGAGAACATAGGAGTGCATAAGATTATGACAATTGTCGTAATCTTATGCAATGAGACAACAATGAAAAGCTATCACTCCACCTAAAGTGGAAAGGTGATAATGTGATAACCACCACAAATAGTGGATCACCCACAAAAGGTGGAGACCTAATCACATGATATGTCCATGAAAGATGGAAGTGATAAAGTAATAAAAAGATAAGTCCACCAAAGGTGGAAATTCTCCAACAACTCCTATGTGGTCCCTAAGTAAACTTAACTAAGGTGTAATTATGACCTAGGACAAGGTACAAAATATTTAATTACACCAACACTCTCTCCTGTTCCTCCTCACTGGGCCTCGAGCTCGTGAAGGAACCTTAGACTTTGACCCACCAATTTAGCCTCACTTCTGACGCTTCGTTGTTTCTTAGTTCCTTGGTCCATCATTTCTCCCAAGACTTGATCCCCACCTATGTTCTAGTTCCTATTTCCTTGTCGAACCTAGTCCCAACTACCTTTCTTTTTCTAATTCCTGACTCACTTTCTTTTTCATTCACTTGAGTGCAATTTCTCAAGTCCCCTCTCAAACATGAACTCCCACCAGACATCAAAATGTCTAAATTTCACACGAGGGTTATTGTCCTCTAAAAACCTTTGAGGCATATTTTAAGCTACTTTTTGTGGTTTTCCCATCACTCCATTAATATTATGTTTGACCCTGCAACCATGATATTGGATTTTTCTTGTGTAGAAACAACTATTCATTCTAAGGGCACATATTTTATTGTGTGCTATATATGGTGGAGAAGAAGATGACCCATGCCTTCATTAATGTAGTGGTTGAGTTTCCAAGTCTTGATGACTCTTAGGCAACCTCCTAGCCACTGTTCTAACCAAATTTCCTTAGCTTACATGTTGGTGGCTATTGGCACAAAATGACAAAATATTATTATTCCTAATAGAAAATTGTAATGGAAAGAATAGAATCACAATTTCCCTATAAGGTCTTGATATGTCTGGATCCAAGCAATTATTTGGTAGTTTAGCTTGCTTTCACTAATTGCAAACATGCCATACATATGTGGAGATAATTGTTATTATCTTTTTGATAAGATGGATGCTTTTTTTCATATGTAGAGATTGTAAAATGAGGGAAAGAACCTATGTATTGCATACTAAAACTATTTTCTAGAAATATATCTAATTCAATATTGTTTGTCTCATTTGTCATGATACAAACTTCTAGATGAGCTATATGAATCATGATTTATTTGTATCGTTGTCTCCTTTGTTATATTGTTTCAAGGAGGGTAGAAAATCATTAATTGTACATTTACTATAGGATTTTCCATTCTAGTCAGTACATGTTCAAAGAGGGTTGAAAATGTTTCTAGGAAGCAAGTGGGATTGCAGTATTGAGAAAGTGATTATTAAATATAACTATGTATTCATATTATATTTGTAGATCACTTCGATTAATGTTATTGTAAGGCAATGGCAATCACTCTAAGACAATGCTATATATTTTGAACCATTGGAAGGGTTGCTATGAAGACATACTAGTATAAATGTATGTAAGTCTATTTTCCCAAGATAGGCATTGATTGATCAAAGAAATTCCTCCCAACCCATTCACATATAAAGAATGACAGATCCATAGAAGAGTAATTTATTTTTATAATCTTATTCTATTCATACTTGTGCATTAAAGGTACAATGAATATTAGTTGTTGTGATATATTTAGTAAATCCTTGCCTAATTAGTATGGATATCATATTTGTTGTACATTGTATAAGCCTATTGTAATCATATAAAATCCGGTGTGTGAATAGGGCCAACCAACTAGGTTTTGTAGAGTCTAAAGTGCAAGAGGGAATAACTTATTCTCATTCATTGTCTATCCTCCCAACAAGCATTGGGCATAGACATTTGCAACTTTTTAGAAGTTACTGGTAGCAAGTTGGAAAACCAACAATATCTATGCAAGAATTCCACTCTCAAACACAAGATTCACAAGGATCTCCATGGTTCTCTAGTTGGAGGTCATTTAGTATTTTTGAAGACATTTTTTGAATGTTTGAAATGCCAAATAAATAGAGGGGAGATAGTAAAGAAACTTGGTCTTTTGTAGTTAGCAATAGGAAGAGGTCTCTATCGATTTCATCACAAGCCTTCCAATATCTAAAGGGTAAAGTGTCATCATGGAAGTGGTGGATCACCTCACCAAATATGACCATTTTATTACATTATCCCATCCTTTTAAAACATCTACAATGGAAAAAATATTTATAGAGATTATACAAAAGTTACATGCTACCCCAAGGGTTATTGCTAGTGAATGTGATCCTATCTTTAAAAATCATCATATACCATTTACTAAAGCATCATACTAAAACTACATCACATGAAACTAGGAGATTGTTACAACTCTTTCTACTTAGCCATGTAGATCCTATAAATTAAGAAATTCCTTTAGGATGTACTTTCACTACTATCATAATATTTCTATTCAATTAGCTTAGACAAATCATTCATGCACAAGTGTTAATTTATCTTTCCATCTACTTGTCTTAGTTGTAGGAGAGGCCCTTGGCTTGTACTTTCACTACTATCATAATATTTTTACTTGATTAGCTCATGCATCTCATTCATGCATAGGTTACAATATTTATTTTCCACCAATTTATCATAATTGTAAGAAAAATAGTTGACTTGTGTAAACTCCATTGCCTAGAATATCTCTAAGATCTCTATATCTCATTTCTCACTTAGCATATGATAATATTTGACTTCACAACAATGAATACATTGGCTCATGTAAACCTTGTTTCCTAGAAATGAACTACTTACAATATAAAAGTGGAAGCAAATAAATGTATCCATGTACATCCAAGCAAGTTTTTTTAGATTATTTCGATTTCAATTATCAAAAAATCATTTATATATCTTACTTTATAAGAGCATAAGAGGAAAATGGGTGGAGATTAAATAAAATATGCATTCATAAAAAGTAAAGATCTAGGTATATGATTTATGAAATATAATGTATCTATGCTTTTATAATTCATTTATGGAAGTAATATTAACAAATGATGGAATTTGATAAGATATAGTTGTTGTTACTGCCATCTCCATTTAAGGATTTGAAGGGGCACTTAAGAGTATTTAGATATGAATTTGTCAAATACAAGAGTATATTAAATACTAATAATAAAATATGAATAAATGAATGAACTTGCCATCCAAAATTATTAAATGAATTTACCATCCCCTTAGAGCTTAAACAAGAGTCTATCATACATTTGCTTATTAGGGATTTTACATGAATACAATTTTAATCTTAGATTTCAAGCTTTGATATATGTGTTTTAAAATTTATGTAGTCTATCATACATTTACTTATTAGGGATTTTGCACGATTACAAATTTAATCTTAGATTTCAAAATTTGATATATGTGTTTTGCAATTTATGTGATAAGATTTTCAAATTATTTCTTAAGGAATCAAGAAGAAAACTCTTGACATCAAATTCAATTTCCTTTTCACCAAATTTTAACATAATTATATGTAATCTCAATAATAATAAATGTTGTAAACTCTTCCAAATTCTTATACCCTACCATATATAAATGTGAATCCAATATATAAAATGAAAATACTCACATAGAAACTTATCTTCCTTACATAAATGTAAAATCAACTATGTGTAATATATAAAATATAGAGACCTACAAAGTAAAAACTTTGAACCTTTCAAACATGTTATAGACTTCCACATTTTGTATACATGTACATTAGAACATCTTCAGAATCCCCTTTCCATTATGCTTTGATGAATGCCCATTTTCCAAGACCTTTTTGCTGGCACAGGTAGGGAGGATGCTTACGGCGTCAAAATATATACAAAATCCTTTGTTGGCTGAAAACCAAAAGCAAAGACAAAATATGTCTATTTCACTCTCCGCCATGCAAGACTCCATTCCAACAGGCCGATGTGAATGTTAAAGACTACCATAATTTGTTTTATTTCTGATGTAGCTTATCAAAAATTGTACTTAAAACGTCCAGAGTTCTCGATTTTTCAGGGACGCCCCATGCACACCACTTTTTCAGTATTCTATGCTCAGAAAGAACATTCAGAAATTCCTTAATCAATTTATTTAACATTTTACCTAATTGCTTGGTAATTACTGTGGTAATTATCAATTCTCCTTGTTGCAGCTCAAAACCCTTGGCAGCTAATTTTTCAAGCAATGGGTGAACAGTGCTATTCACCTCAACCACAGCGCATATGATGATTGCACTTGTACCATCCAACCACCAGACTAAAGTCTTCATTTGATCTGTGCGAAAGCTAACCTCAGAAAACATAGACGGGTTTAAACTTGACTTCGCCCCATCCGCTGCTCTTCCAATTAATTGAATATATTCTGGCGACACATTCTAAAATTGAAAATGAAAAAATTCTTAGTTCTCCCACAGGAATTTTTTTTTCATTTTAAATGTTACTTCAAAAATCTGGATCATGTTATAAGAAAATAAATGATGGTCAATCATGAACTGAAAAACTAAATATATGATCGAAAGATAAAAGGAAGCCTTGGAATCAATACCTTCGACAACTTGGGATATAAAAGCTGCATTACTTTCAATGTCTGCGACTCTTCCATAACTCCAATATTCTCACATGAGGAAACGAAAACACTCACCCCGCTGTTTTCTACCAAATTGAGGAACTGAGGACACTCACTAATGTAGGCCTTGTAAGATCGCCCATTCATGCCACCGTCTGCAAGTTTCTGCACCGCTGCACTCGGAGTTGCAAGAGTGTCATTGGCAGTATTATGCTGTGCAGCTTCAAGCAGTTCAGTCTGGCAAGAATCAATTACAATCATCTTCAAGCAGCTCAGTCTAGCAAGACTTGGCAACTCCTCAAGCTCAGGACACTCACTGAAGTACATCTCCGTAAGCTTTGTATGATCGCCCATTACTGCCACCGTCTGTAAGTTGCTGCATCGCTGAACTCGGAGTTGCATGAGCGTCACTGGCAGTGTTATGCTATGCAGCTTCTCGCAAGAATCAATTGTAATCATCTTCAAGCAGCTAGGTCTGGCAAAACTTGGCAATTCCTGAAGCTCAGGACACTCACTAATGTACATCTCTGTAAGCTTTGCATGATCGCCCATTACTGCCACCGTCTGCAAGTTTCTGCACCGTTGAACTCGGAGTTGCATGAGTGTCATTGGCAGTATTATGCTATGCAGCTTCTCGCAAGAATCAATTGTAATCATCTTCAAGCAGCTCAGTCTGGCAAAACTTGGCAATTCCTGAAGCTCAGGACACTCACTAATGTACATCTCTGTAAGCTTTGTATGATCGCCCATTACTGCCACCGTCTGCAAGTTTCTGCACCGCTGAACTCGGAGTTGCATGAGTGTCATTGGCAGTATTATGCTATGCAGCTTCTCGCAAGAATCAATTGTAATCATCTTCAAGCAGCTAAGTCTGGCAAAACTTGGCAATTCCTGAAGCTCAGGACACTCACTAATGTACATCTCTGTAAGATTTGTATGATCGCCCATTACTGCCACCGTCTGCAAGTTTCTGCACCGTTGAACTCGGAGTTGCATGAGTGTCATTGGCAGTATTATGTTATGCAGCTTCTCGTAAGAATCAATTGTAATCATCTTCAAGCAGATCAGTCTGGCAAAACTTGGCAATTCCTGAAGCTCAGGACACTCACTAATGTACATCTCTGTAAGCTTTGTATGATCGCCCATTACTGCCACCGTCTGCAAGTTTCTGCACCTCTGAACTCGGAGTTGCATGAGTGTCATTGGCAGCATTATGCTGCGCAACTTATAACAAGAGGCAATGTTAATCTTTTTCAAGCAGCTCAGTTCCGGAAGATTTGGTAACTCAAGCTCAGGACAATAACATATGGATAATGATGCCACATCAAATTTACCCGACAGCCTCTTCAAATTTTGACAGCAGTTCAACATAACATTGAGCTTCCAACATCTATCAATTGTAATGCTTTGGAGAGAGTTCATACTCTCAAGCGGCATCGGTAGCTCAAGCTGCCAACACTCAAAAATAATCAGTTCTACCAGATTGCTGAGAAGGCATATTCCTGACAGACATTTGAGTTCTTTACAAGAATCCAAGTGTAGAAACCTCAATGTGTGTGGCAAAGTTAATTCCTGTATTTTTCTACACCTAAAAATGTGCATCTCCTCGAGGCAAGTTAGACGTGCAAAAGAAGACAGCTCTTCAAGCTCCGGACAATCCGATATCCACAACTGTGCCAAGTGGTTTAGATCAAACATACCCGACACTCCTTTCAAAATCAAACAATCAGTCACGCGAAAGCAATATAGCCTCCCGCATCCATGAATTGTAATCCTTTCTAGGCAACTTAAACCACAAAGAGCTGGCAATTCCTTAAGCTCAGGACACATGCTAATGTACAGCTCTGTAAGCTGTGTAAGATTGCCTATTCCTGCAACACTTTGCAATTTTCTGCACCGCTGCACTGTGAATTTGATGAGTGTAGTTGGCAGTGTTATGTTGTACACATTTTGACATTCAACAATGGTCATTTTCTTCAGGCGGTTCAAGCCGGAAAAATGCAACTCAAACTGACATTTTTTTATATTCAACTCTTCAAGATTTGTAAGACCAGATATTCCTCCCACCGTTTTCAAATCTCTACAAGCTTCCAGACTCAGTTTTGTGAGGTTCGTCGGCAGTATTATTGTGCGCATCTTCCCACATTCCACAATCTCAATCCTCTTTAAAAAGCTCGAGCCTGAGAGATTCAGCTCAAGATCAAACTCCACACGCTCATGAATTTCCAATTCTACAAGCTTTGTAAGATTAGATATTCCGGACACACTTTTAAGATTTGCAATTGTTAACTTTTCCAGCCAGACCAGATCTGCAACACAAAACTCAAGCTGAGGGCAATCACTAATATTCAATTCCACTAACTTTGTAAGAGCAGATGTTGCCAATATATTTTTGAGTTCTATGCAAGCATTCAACTCAAGACTTTTCAGAGTCGTTGGCAAACTCATGTTCTTCAGTTTCCCACACTGGAGAATGCGAATCTCCTCAAGATATGTTACATGCCCAAAACATGGCAGCTCTTCAAGCATTGGACAATTTGATATGAATAATCCCACAGAACCAAAGTTACCGTATACTCTCTTTAAAACTCCACAATCAGCCAACGTGATGTTATTGAGCTTCTCACATCCATTAATTGTAATACTCTCCAGGCAACTTGCACCACAAATAACTGGCAGTTCTCTAATTTGCGGACAATCACGAATATTCACCACTCGAATCATTTTGAATGATATTCCTGATACTATTTCCAAATTTTTACAGCAATCTAGTTCAAAACATTTCACCTTGACAGACCTGTCAACTGTTATCCTCTTCAGACAATTCAAACCCGCTAGACACAACTCAAGCTCAAGTATCCAACACCAAAAAATGCTTAGTTCTACAAGGTTTTGAAGATGAGTTATTCCTGTCACACTTTTCAAACAATCACAGTCTTTAATTATAACCTTTTTCAGATAGCACAGATGTGCAAGATTTAACTCATGAAGCTTCAGACATCTACTAATGTTCAATTCTACAAGCATCCCAGAACTGGATATACCTGGCACACTTTCCAAATTATAATCTGCAATTCTTATCTTTTTCAGGGAGCTCAGATGGCCAAGACATGCCTCCTCAAGCTGAGGACATGCACTAATGCTGAATTCTTCAAGATGTGTAAGATCAGAAGTCACTAACAATCTTTTGAGATATTCACACTTGCTAATCTTAAGGCAATTCAATGTTTCAACTCTTGTAAACTGCACTTCTGTGAGATTTATCATGCAAGAAAGCTCCAAAAATTGAAGATTTGGACAGAAATTTCCATTAATTACAATCCTTATTATATTTTCTTGTTCTTTAATTACTAGGTCTTCAACGAAGCTGAAAGGGGCCTTAACAATAGCAGACTTTTGGCCACCATTCGTTGGGAGGCATCCTGAACCTCTTCTACGCATCTTCTGCCAGAATAACCTCATTTTCGACATGTGTTGACCATCATTGACTTCCTTTTCGGCTTCCTTTACTACATTTGTTAAAATTCCCAAGAAATCTGGAAACTCTTCCAAGAAGGTTCCATAAATTTCCAGCTCTTTCAATTTAGAGGGAGCCTGAAACTCAAAATAAAGATGTCTTATATTTCAATTCTAGAAATAATCAGAAAACTAACCATAACATAATTCATTTCATATTATAAGATTAATCGAGAATTAGTTTTCTAATGGAAAATGATAAATTACCTCTACATCTTGCTGCCACAATGTTTTGAAATATCCATTGTTGATTTTGAAGCTCTGCACATTTTCAAGCGGAATCCATGAAGGAATTCTTTGCTGTACAGTATAATTCAGGCGATGCTGACGCCTTAGATGATTTATATTTGAGGAATACGGGTGGTAGCGAAGGTGAAGCCATATCAAAGATGATGACATCTCTGGTTTACCACCCGATTCCCGTAGAAAGAATTCAACTGCAGAATTCAGGGACTTGTCAAAAATAGAATGAAAACACCTTCCTTTGGTTTGAGTAAAGATATTTTCTAATCCCTTTGATTCCTGTATTCACAGAAGGAGCTTAGATTGTGTTGTAAGAAGCAAAATTTGAAAAATACGTTTTATTTGATGCACAGAAAAAATATGGAAGAGGAGCATGCATACCAATTTTTTAAGATCTTGAGGAAGCCACAGGCGCCGAGGATGGCTTAGTTTGTTTGCCATTTCTCTTCCCAAGTCCCGCAAGTGGTCGTGCATTCTCAATACAGGCACAGGATCTTCTATTTCTTCCAGAAGACACTTGTCTTTCAATGTTTGCACTCCATTTTGAGCACTCCATCCTGATGCGTTCCACACAGTTATGGCTGTGCTCTTCGATTGGTCAACAAAAAAGCATGCCATATCCATGAAAATTTGTTTTTCCTCTGTGTTCAATGCATCAAAGCTTATTTTAAGCTTTCTTCGGATATCTCGATGCATCGTACTACCAAGCTTTTTAAGCTCTGACCTCCAATAACTTTCATCTCGACCATGAACGTGCCTTCCCAGAACTTTAAGAGACAAGGGTAAGCCTCCACACACGACTAAGAAGTCGTCAACAAGACCCTCGTATCCGCTAGCCGGATGGGATTGAGAGAAAGCATGCCAGCTGAAAAGCTCCCTGGCATCATCTTTATTCATTCCTTTTATATGATAATGTACTTTAATTCCCTCGGCTACAAGTATCCCTACATCCCGGGTTGTAATTATTATCAGACTATTGCCCAGCTTTTGAAGCATCTGTGTGATTGAGAGAGCGTCTAACTGTTCTAGGTGATCAATATCATCTAGAACAATTAGGAAGCTGAAAGAACTGCTTCTTTCTATACAATTGGATATATAGCTTGATCCTTCCTCTGTACTTTGAAAACTGATCTCATTTTCATGGAAGAGATCCCTGAGGAGTTTCATTTGCAAACAAGATAAATTGCTTTTGGCTGAGGCTTCCCGGACATCAAATAGAAAGCTAGCTCGAGCAAATTGTTGACGCTTTCTGTTAAACAACTCTTTGGATAGAGTTGTTTTGCCAACCCCACCCATTCCGAAGATGCCAACGATCTTAGCCTTCCCTTCCTCTTCTTCATTCATCGCACACTGGATTTCAAAATCTCGCATAAGCTTATGAAGGCATCGCCTCTCAAAATCATGTACAAGCTTGTCTAGTGCCACTGGATATTTGGCAACATGCAGAGGTTTTGACCTCTGTAGTTCTCTTTGCACTGCTGATATTATGCTTTCACAGTCACTGGTACTTAACAAGGGAAAAGGAAATTTTGATGAGAAATAAATTTAAGTCACTTAAAAAGCAACCATATTTAATTTACAAAGGCTTAAAACAAAATTGAATGGAATCAGAGAAATCTTACTTCAAATCTTTTATTTCGTGACCTGTGGTAAATGAAATAGAGTGAAGGGCGTTCTTCCACTCTTCAAGCTTCTCCAGGTACCTGGATTTCTTTTTGTATTCAATGAATGCACCAGCGTAGACTCCTTTTTCTATGTGGCGCAGTGCCCAGGGTTCCACCTCAAAAAAAACAGGAATAATCTTACCTGGACTCTGTAACATGAGAACCAGCTCCGCCAAGCACCATGGGGACTCTGCATATCTTTTGGAGAAGATAGCAATGTGAACAGCAGCTGAGCAGATGGCGGTCTCAATGGTAGAAGGAAAGGAATGCCCAAGTTCCATCTCTTCCAAATCAAGAAAAGCCCTTATTCCTAATTGCTTGAGGGAATCGTAGAGCGGAATCGCCAGGGCATGTTTGGAATCAGGGCCTCTGTGATTGATGAAGACATCAAACAATCTTGTTGACTCAGAAACCTTTCTCCTGATGTCCTCAGGTTCAATTCCTGAGAAAGCATGATATTTACCTTTTGATTGGGGGGTGGATGAAGAAGATGCCATCGATCTCAGATAGGCTTATTTTTCTTTAAGCTTATGAAGATGTGGATTTATGTGGAACAGGAAGAGTAATGTGAATTACAGATGATCGGAGGCATACGAAATAAGGATTTATGTGGAAGAGGAGGAGAATAGTAATTGCATATATATAATAAAAATCAGAGGTATTGCAGGCAGGTTCTTCTTCGAAACAACGAGGAAAACAGGATTCAGAGAATAGACGAGGCACCGACTTGTACAAAGTACAGATGAATGGAAATTCGGCCAGTCAGAGAAGACGTATTGGCCAATTTTCAAAGTATTGCGTCGGGGATTTCCAAGTATTGCTACAGCGGTTTCCGTGTGGCGTCTATTTATGGGATAAATTCTGGCTCGATCACTCTAATTTGTATTATTAATAATCATCTCGCTCTATATTGTATTTGTTACCAAAATATCCAATCTAGCAATTATATTAAGAAGTATTGTTTTAAAATGTTGTCACTAAAAAAGTACATGATATAAAGGCGCACAAAATATATTAATATTTAAAACTGAAGAAAAACTTTATTAATCTATGGTTAAGTCTTTAAAATATTAGGTGGTATGGGTTCGCGTTTTACATATAATTTGACATAATTTTAAATAGAAATAAATATATGACAAAGTTATATATAAACTTTTTTTTGTATTAGTAATAGGTTAATAAGCATTTACATTCAATCAAGACATATATCAGTTCATCATGTTATCAAAAAGCAAAACACTGGGATACTGTTGATGAACAGTTTTTTACAACTTTTACATCTTGAATCTATATAAAGATATGTGCAAAGTGATCATACTATATACTATAATTTATATACAAAAAACCAATAATTTTCTACAACATGGCTATCTTTATTGGTTGGTAGCATTGTTGTTCGCCTCATCTTCCTCCTTGTTGACCCTTCCATTAGTCTATCTAGCCACATCCCTATTTGGTCCAGTTAGGGTCACTCTCCTGCTAAGCATGGTGACAGGGGAACCTATGCCTCACTTGCCTTCCACCTTCTGCGCTATTGTTAAAAGCTCTTTGGAATTCATTGAATGCCCTCAAGAATGGATCTGTTTCTCTATTGTTGAGCTGACAAGTGTGGCCACACCTTACATCTTCTCTGCTAATTCTAATCGACCCCTCCCTACAAAGATTCACAAATTTGGACAAGGAGACCTCGATGTGGAGTGATACCTACAATGCAATAGTGAGAAAAGTGAGTCTCTTTGATGACTTAGTAAGAACCATCCAACAACCCTTGAATTTATCATCATTTCTTGCTTTCCAAATGTGCCACATGATTTCAGTAGACAAACAATTCCAAAAAATATTACAATCCTTACTCATTTTTATATCACACATTAAAACATTTTTCCAATTAACTCTATCTTCATTATCCCAAATATTCAAGTATAACATAATAGTTTCGAAATTTCTCTAGCATAGAAACCGTCAAATAGAATGTGCAAGATAGACTCCAGAGTACGAAAAAATGCTACAAATCAAAGACATTATATTTCTATAGTCCATAATGATTAGAGAGAGTTTCTTTTGGATTTAATTGTGTGCTATTTTTTGCATCAAATAAAAAAAAATAACACAGTTAAATCCAAAAGAAACTCTCTCTAAATGTTGCAAATATTGATATCATTCATATTAGATTTAAAAGGAATTCTTTGAAGAATAATAAGCCATTTAAAGCAAGCCTTTTTAGACTCAACAATGTTGTGCCAAACCTCAAAAAGTATCTTTTGCCATTTATTATCAGTTAAAGAGATACCCCAACATTGATTCAAATGTTCAAAGATAGAGTTATTATAGACTAGATCCTTATAGATTGTATTAGCCTTGAGGTCTACAAGAGCCCCCCCATCCTTCAACACAAGGTCATTGGCCAGGTCCATCTCTTTCTCAATACTTGAAGGTAATTTGGCCTCTTTGTAGGGCTCCAACAAGGTGGAGTGGGTCCTTATGTTGGAAGGGGGAGGTCAAATTTGTACCCCAATGCATCCTAACTTTTAATATTCGTATCCTCTAAAATATCACTTAAGACTTTAATGCCTATTTCACTCCACTTTTTAGCAGAGCAACCCTGTAGGAGAGCAAGGGATTTTCCATTATCCTGCAAATTCCACCGAGTAGAGTTGTAGCTTTGGCACATGGAATTGTTAAGGGTTATGTTACTTGACTTAAACTAAACATTGTGTTTGGTTAGCTCCCAAGCCTTCCACAGGCTTTTGAAAACCAAGGACCCAACAAGGGTCATAGGGTGTTTGCTAAAGAAAATGTCACTCAAGGGCAGCAACCTCCAAGCCTTGGCCTGATTGGGCACTACTGACTAAATGTTATTTCCAACCAACACCTTCCAAGGTTCGTCACCAGCTAGAGCTTTGACAATCCATTTTGAGGCTAATGAAATTCCCTGCAACCTCAGATCCTTTAAGCCTAGCCCACCACACAGTTTATCTAAGAAACACCATTCCCATTTAACCAAGTGCTTTTTCCTTTTCCCTTTACCATACGACTAGAGAAAACCCCTCATTCTTTTCTAGATTTCGTCAAATTGATAACTGCAGAAAAACCATACAGATGTAAAATAGATATTGTAAGAAGATAAATTTTTTTGACACACCTACAACCTTCATATCAGTGAGAGATACTACATGTTTCATCTTTCTAACTTCTTTTCAATTTTGGTACTGATCTAATTTCACATTTCCTTAAGATTAGGGCTGATAGCGAAAGGTATTCCGAGATACCTCACTTGCATGTTGGGGACACCCCATTGAAATTCATAATATTTTACCCATTCTGGTGGGGATTCTTCCCATCCAAGAGTAATGGATTTAGAGTTGGATACCCTTGCCCCAAAATCTTGACAAAATAGGTCAATTTTTTTCATCAGCGAGTCCATATTACCTTTGTCTAGTTCTAGGAAAAGAGAGGTGTCATCAACAAATTGCACATTGATCAACTCATTTTTATCTAGAAGTTTAATGCCTTTAATTCTTGGTGAGAATGTGTGGTCTCTTAATAGGTAGTATAGGGCATCCGAGGAAATCACAAAAAGGGCTGGTGCCAAGGGGCATCCTTGTCAGATGGATCTCTCCATCTTCACTTCTTCAGAGAGTGACCCATTCACATCCACTAGGGCAGAGCCATCCCTTAGGAGGGTATCCACCATTTTGCATAACACATTGGGGAAGCTAAAGGCTTTAAGGATTGATCTAAAAAATTGCCATTACACCCTGTCATAGGCCTTCTCAAAGTCAAGTAGCAACATTGTAACATTTTGCTTAGAAACTTTAGCCCATTCCATAACTTCCTTGCTTGATAAGAGATTCTCCAAGATATACCTGCCTTTGATGAAATCGGTTTGGGTGGTGTTGTCGAACCTTGGGAGAATGTTGACCAGTCTCAAGGCTAGGACCTTGGCCAAAATCTTATAGGAAACATTTAGTAGAGTTATTGGCCTCCAATTTTTGACTAGAGTCTTGTCACTGCCTTTTCAAAGGAGTCTGATAATACCCTTGTTTATGGTACTTCCCAACGATCCATTATTTGAGGCTTCCTCATATTCCTGTAGTAGGTCATCAAACACCCAGTCTGAGAAGAACTTGTAAAATTATACAAGAAATCCATCACAACCTGATGACTTTTCATTATTCATGGAGGCGATGACCCTCTAAATCTCATCCCTAGTTAGATTTTTTGATAGTTTAGAAGAATCCACCTCTGAGATCTTCGTAGGGACAAGCCTTTCTAAAGGTTCCTTACATTGTGACAACTTTAATTCTCACCCTCTGATGTGAAGAGCCCCTTGAAGAAGGAATGCAATTGTTTTAGTATTTCCTCTAGGAGGTGAGCATCCTCTCCCCATCCCAAATTTGATCTACTTGTTCCTTAGCATTTTTTCCTTTAAATACTTGAAGAAAAACTTGGAACCCTTGTCCCTAGAGCTTAGCCAATTTAGTTTGGCTTTGATTTTAAGCCCATTAAATCTTCAAGTCTGTATTTTTCTTAAAACTATCTTTAGCTTTAGCCAATTCCTCACCTAACTTAATATCACTTGGAGCATGTTGTAACTTGGGTTTTTCCTCAAATAGGCACTCTTGGAGCTCATTTTCCTCCATCCTACGGTCAAGAGCCCTCTTCTTCCCAATTGTCTGAAAAAGGTTAAACTCTAAGTTTCCACATTGGTATATACCATCTTTCAATGGCAGAGGCATCCTTAAGCATCCATATGTTGATTTTCTTGATGGAAGAGATAACTTATTTATAGTCATTATTCTTTAGGAGGGTATTGAGGACAAAGGTTGACTTCTTTGTTGACTATTTTGGTCTACCTTGGTAGGTTGAAAGGTTGGCCTTTATGGGATGGTGGTTTGAGAGTTTGTAAGGGTAAACACACACTTTAATGCCCTTTTCATTATGAATAAAATTAAAGAAGTCCCTACTTCCATAAATTTTTTCAAGTTTGCGGCAAATTCTACTACCACCTTTCTGTGCATTGCACTAGGTATACTAGATCCCATTGTAGTCTTTCTTGCCCCTTTCCATGAGATCAATCAATTTGAGTTTATGCTTCAATGTGTTGCAAAATTCCTTCCATTGCCTTTCCAAGACATGTCAATCCCACCCCACTTGTACTCCATCTACTCAACCATGTTAAAGTCCCCTCCCAACACCTAGGGAATCTTTGTGAGATCAGCTAACCATTGCCACAAGCAGATCCTGTCCCTATAGTCATTCAAGACATACACTAAGCAAACCCCAAACTCAAGTTTATCCTTCTTCAGGGTAACCCACACCACTCAGTTGCAAGGGGAACTAGTACTGCCAGTGACCCACTAATACCATTGGTTGGAAATTAGAATAACAATGCCCCTTACCCCTCTCATGTGTAGTGGAGAAGGAGGCACAATTCCAAATAAGCTTTAGATTGGTTTCCAAGGTGAAGTTGGTAGCTTTTATTTCCTATAGCATGACAAAATATTTTCTTTTTTCAAGGTTTGAAAACCTTCTGATAGTGTATTTTCTATCAGGTGACTCAAGGCCCCTGACATTCTAGGAGATATTGTTAAATTTATGATCAGAAATGAAAGCAATCAGAAAAATACAACACATAAGACAATTAACACAACAAGATACCCTAGGAAAACCCTCCAACTTGAGGGAGAAAAACCCAACCAATATATCTCTTATATATTGATTTCCTTAAGAGCAGAAATCTGCTTACAACTTAGGCCAACACAATGCCGAATTTGGTACAATGAATAATTTGCACCTCTTCTAGATGCAAAGACAAATTGAATACAAACAATCTACTTGATACAAAATGATGAACCGTTGCTCAGAATAATCTCCTTTGCATAGATGCAAATTTCTCCTTGAATAAATCATTGAAATAACTTGATGCTTCCTTGTTTGATATGCCTTGTATATATAGGCGTCTTTACAAGGGATGCACCTCTTCATCAAGAGAGGTTGGCCTCTTTTAACAGAAATGACTTAGAGTAGAGGCACAAATATTTAGAAAGCTCGACCCACATCAATAAATAATCATTAAATAAAATCGTATTAAATACATGATGGAGTCGGCCCCTTTACGAAATCGATATCTCAAAATAAATGTATATAAAAATTGAATAACTAACAAATACATTCAATTTATCTTCTTCTTGTGTGCTTGGAAGTTTCTCATGTAGCTGTCTTAAAATCAGAACCCCCTCTTCGCTAGGGAGAATACTTTCAGCTGCATAAGACATATCACCTCAACATAATGTCTAACACAATGGCCACAACCATTTGTGGAAAGGAAGAATATCACCTCATTGTGATATCAGATATCACCTCAACATGATATCAACCATAATGGCTACAACCATGTATGGTATGTACAAGTGTTCATCACTTGTGTGATGTTGTCACCTCAACATGACTTTCACCATGGCTCTCCCAGAGGGTGAAACACAAGTATAGGAAATCATCACGGATTCTCTCACGTGATGTTGTCATGGAGTCACACACATGAAATCCACCATGACTCTCTCAGAGGGTGGAAACAAAGGCTTTCACCTCAAATCTCAAAGAGAAATGCATTAACAAGGGATTTCACCTCGAACTTCTCTCACAAAGAAGAACTCATTAAACAGGCCCACTGATGCTGAGACTCTTTCTCAGTTAAGGTTGGATTCTCCACCATACCATGCTTATCTTGAAAATACACAAACTTGATTTTGGAGAGAGGCTTGGTGAGAATGTCTGTCATTTGTTTATCAGTGCTAATATACCTTAGTTGTATCGCCTTCTGCAGTACCATATCTCTAATATAGTGATACTTGATCTCAACATGCTTGGTTCTGTCATGAAACACAAGATTGACAAAAAGATTCACGCAACTCTGGTTATCACAATGAATGATGGTAGGCTTCATTGACAGTCCAAACAATCCCACAAGGAGCTTACAAAGCCACACTACTTTATGAGCTGCCATACAAGCTGCAATATATTCTGCCTCTGCTATAGTCAATGCTACATATGACTACTTCCTACTGCACCAGGAAATCATAGCAGAACCCAAACTGAAGCAACAACTAGAGGTACTCTTCCGATTTGTGATACACCCTGCCCAATAAGAATCAGTAAAGCCATGTAGCTTCAAATCCACACTTGAAGAATATTTCAATCCATATCCAACTGTGCCACACAAGTATCTTAGGATATGTTTAGCTGCAACAAGATGTATCTATCTCGGTTCACACATGAACTGATTAAGTGCACTCAAAACATAACATATATCTGGTCTAGTGTTAACTAGATACATCAATGACCCAATCAGTTGTTTGTACATAGTAGGATCCACCAAGTCTGAATTGGCTGCAACCTCTTTCAACTTATGTAAATTTGTCTCCATAGGTGTAGACATAGGTTTGCAATAAATTATACCAAACCTCTTCAAAATATCAATAGTATACTTACCTTGACTTAGAATCATTTCATCCGGTTTTTACCAAACTTCTAAGCCAAGAAAGTAATGCATGATACCAAGATTCTTCATCTAAAATTGAAAAGGTAACTCCTTACATTTTAGAATCAGGTGTTCTTCTCCAGTGACAATCAAATCATCAACATACAAAACCAAAATGAAGGCTTCACCATTTATTACTTTAAAGTACAAATTAGAGTCAGCATCATTCTTCAAGAAGCCTAAACTTGACAGGTAATGATCAATCCTTTTGTACCATGCACGAGGAGCCTATTTAAGACCATACAGGGCCTTCTTCAGCTTGCAAACATGAGACTCCTTCCCATGAACCTCAAATCCATCAAGTTGCTTGATATAAACTTCTTCCTTAATCACACCATTCAGGAATGTTGTCTTCACATCCATTTGGGGAATCTTCCATCCTCTAGATGCAACAATAGCAATGATGGTTCTAACAAAAGTATATCAAGCATCAGAAGAAAATGTTTCTTCGTAATCAACTCCCTCTTTTTGTGAAAATCGATGAGCCACGGGTCTTGCCTTGTACTTCTCAATGCTCCCATCTGCAACATGCTTGATTTTGAAGAGCCATTTCGAAGATACCACAAATTTTCCCTCAGGTCTAGGAACAATGTCCCAAACATCATTTTTGAGAATTGATTGGTACTCCTCAGACATAGCATCTCTCCAAACCTGATGACTGGAAGCTTCCTCCACACTAGAAGGCTCAGATTCAATAATCTGACTCATCAAGGCAACATAACTGGAGAACTTATGTGGCCTTTTACTTTCTCTGAATGTGCCTCTAGGGGCTACAAAAATTTCGGCCTCTTGCATAGTATGCTTGGCCCATAAAGGTCTTTTTCTTCCAATTACAATGTCGGTAGGCCTATCAGTAGGTTCTAAGGGTTCAACAGGATCAATATCTTCTTTTGCTTCTGAAGTCTCCCTCTGAATTTCAGGAGTATGGCCAACTTCCATATCTTGAGGAGACTCTTCATTATCGATCTCCATATGAGTGCCCCTGGATCTCCTGAATGCTACATCTTCCTCGAATGTGACATCCCTACTAATCTTGATCAACTTTTGTCCTAGAATGTATATCCTATAGGCTTTTGATGTCTCACTGTAGCCCACAAAAATTCCCTCCTTGCCAGAAGGCTCCAACTTTGTTCTCTTTTCCTTTGGAACATGAATATAAACAGGACATCCAAAGATCCTTAAATGACTAACTTCAAGTTTCTTTCCTGTAAAGGCTTCTTCTGGAGTCATATTCTCCAAGATCTTGTGAGGACTTCTATTTTGTACATATATTGCAGTCCTAGAGGCTTCTGCCCATAAGAAAGTTTGTAGATCTTGGTCATGGATCATGGCTTTTGCAGCTTCCACAATCATTCTATTCTTTCTTTCTACAATACCATTTTGTTGAGGATTATAGGGAACACAAAACTCCCTCTTAATCCCTGCATCAACACAAATTTTTTGAAAGCTGCCAGAGGCGTATTCTCCATCATTATCAAATATGAGGATCTTGATTATTTTACCAGAAAGATTCTCTACTAAGGCTTAGAACTCCTTAAACCTTCCTAACACTTCCTCAGACTCTTTAGTTTTCAAAAAATAAATCCAAGTCTTTCTAGAGTGGTCATCAATAAACACAACATAATACAAGAATCCACTCGAAGATGGAACAAACATAGGTCCACATAAATCCGAATGAATAAGGTCTAAAATACACTTAGATCTATTTTCTCTATTATGGAAAGGAGGTTTTGTATTCTTACCCAATGCACAACCTTTGCAAATTCCTTCATTCTCCCGATTTAACTTCGGAAGACCCGCGACCATCTTCTCCATGATAGGTAAGGTTCAGAAGTGTAGGTGAGCCAATCTTCAATGCCACATATCACACAAGCTTGAAGAATCATGAACTAATGCCTACAGTGGACGTGCACAAAGCCTGTAGAGACTTTCATGTCTAGCCCGAATTACTTGAGCATCCTTGAAGCTAGAATTATCCATCCATACAAGTAATTTGCCTTTGGAGAAGGCAACTTGATATCCTTGATCTTCTAGGGCTGAAATTGAAATGAGATTGCGCTTGATTACTGGAACATAAAGAACATTTCTCAACTGAAGTGTGAAGCCAGAATCCAAATGAAGAATAGAGGTCCCAATCCATTTCATGGAGTGGCTTGCATCATCTCCAATAATAACTTGTTCAGAAGACTCTTTTTCCACCAAGCTTGATAAGTGCTCCTTAAAACCTGTGATGTGTTGAGAAGCACCACTGTCGATCATCCAAGTGTTGGTGTCCGTAGGTACATTGCTTGACAATGCCGAGTAGAACAAATATTCACATGTATCCTTTTGCAGAGAAGCATCATCAACATCTGCAACGGTGGCTTGTTTCTTAGGTCTAGTAGGACAATGCTTAGCAAAGTGGTCAAATTTATGACACCTAAAGCATTGAATCTTGGACATGTCTCTCCTCTTCTTGAAGGCGGGTGTATCATCATTTCCCTTATCTCAGTTTCTCTTGAAGAACCCTTTCTTCCCATCTTTTTCTTTCCTCTTTGAAGCATGAGAGGCGAGATCATGAATATCTTCATTCTTTGAGCTTTGACCAACGCCTCTAGCCATCAATCTTGACTCTTCTTGAATACAATCGGCCCTTAAGCGATCAAACTTAGGAAGTTTAGATCTTGCACTAATTCCTTGAATGTAGGACTCCCATGATAATGGAAGACAATTGAGAGAAAGCATCGTCAAGTCTTTATTATCAACCACATGACTTATTGTAGAGAGTTGATGTCTCAATTCTGAAATCCTCATGAAATAGGCAATCACTATTTCTCCTTTCGCCATCTTCACATGGTGTAGTTGTTGCTTTAGTGCAAGTGCCCGACTCGTGTTGTTGATTTCGTACATCTCCTCCAATTTTTTGAACATGTCCCTTGTCGTCTTCAATTTGGAGACAATCGAAACAATATGGTCTTTGATCCATCAACCAACAACTTCTTCACCTTAATGTCTTTCTTCCTCCATTGCAACTTCTCTTCATCCTCTTCTGGTTCGGGAACTTTGGTCTCCACAAACTCAGCCAAATCATTCTCTTCCAATGTGAGCATGATTCTAAACCTCCATGAGGTATAGTTGGATGCTCCCTTGAGTCTATCCTCAATCTTCAAACCGTTCACCATCTTGACTAGGGTAGAGATAGACAACTAAATATCAAGAAGAGAATAGAGTATCGTTGTAAGTACAAATCTGATCACGATCTCGTCAAACCTGGCTCTGATACCATGTTAAATTTATGATCAGAAATGAAAGAAATCAGAAAAATACAACACATAAGACAATTAACACAACAAGATACCCTAGGAAAACCCTCCAACTTGAGGGAGAAAAACCCAACAAATATATCTCTTATATATTGATTTCCTAGAGTAGAAATTTGCTTACAACTCAGGCCAACTCAATGCTGAATTTGATATAATGAATAATTCACACCTCTTCTAGATGCAAAGATAAATTGAATACAAATAGTCTGCTTGATACAAAATGATGAACTGCTGCTCAGAATAATCTCTTCTACATAGATGCGAATTTCTCCTTGAATAAATCACTGAAATAACTTGGTGCTTCCTTGTTTGATATGCCTTGTATATATAGGCGTCTTTACAAGGGACAAACCTCTTCATCAAGAGAGGCCAGCCTCTTTTAGGAGACACGACTTAGAGTAGAGGAATGAATATTTAGAAAGGTCGGCCCACATCAATAAATAATCATTAAATAAAATCGTATTAAATACATGATGAAGTCAGCCCCTTTATGAAATTGATATCTCAAAATAAATGTATATAAAAATTGAATAGCTAACAAATCCATTCAATTTTATCTTCTTCTTGTGCGCCTGGAAGTTGCTCACATAGCTGTCTTAAAATCAATAGATACAATTAAGATTCATCATCACTTGTCATAGGGGTGTCACTTTGTTCATATCGGAACTGCTCGAAGCACTTGGGAATTTTCTCCTTCACCTCTAGTTTTTTAGCCATGGGTGACTGGATTACAACACAAGTTTTTTTCCTTTTGTTCTTGGCACTCCCTAAGCCCTTGCCAATTGTTAAAGAACCCCTATTTTGTTGGAGTTGAGAAGATACAACACCACAGAAGCCCAAAAGATCTTTGCAAGCAAATAACCTGTTACAAGGAGAAACAAAGAGAAGCAACAAAGGAAATGCTCAAGAATGTGGAGCAATGTATTCACCTGAAAATGTAAAATGAATAATAATACAAAAGATAGTTTTCAACCATATATAGATGAAAACCCTAAAAAAGGAAAACCCTAGGCTTGCACAATAATAATTAATAAAGTAATTAATTATTATGTACCTAATGTTAGCTTAAGTGAAAAAGAGTTAAAAGGAAACTTTACGTAATTAAACAAATATTTTTTAATTAATAAAGTAAATGTCCAATTACTCTAACATATTTTTCCTTGGCCTTCCAGTTCCAACACTCGACTTTGGGGTTTGATCTACCTGCCCTAGAGTGACATTCTCATCTCTACCACACTCTATAGCCTCCCTCTGGTCAAGGTTAGTAATACCTTTTTCCTTGTTTTTAGTGCTCTCTTTTGGCAATTGGGATTGGCTTTCAACTGCCTCGTTCGTCAACTCAAGGAGAGGAGCACCATCCAGAGCATTGGTTGCAGCATCTTTAGTTTGTGATGAAGACTGAGTTACGCTACCTTCTGAGTCTAGGAAAAGGTTGGAGTTACAAGTTTGCTAAAGGGAATTGAGGGATCCACCCATCAGGGAAGGGATGTCCTCACACAAAGGGGGAGTTGAATAGTCTCCCCCTGCCAAAGGCATCTCTGTCTAATTTTCGAGCTTCTCTTACGAGGGAGTGATAATGCTACTTGCATTACAAACACAATCCTTTGGACTTGTAGCTTTAGGGGCCACAATGGCCTCAATTAGGGTATTGCGAGAGGCATCCATCAACGCCGATGGGGGATCTTTGGGGTCCTTGCTCACAAAAGTACCCCCAACCTTTTTTGAGCTTCGAGGTATCTTTTCAAGGGAAAACTGGTTGGAGCTCTTCTTAAGTTGGAAAACCAAGGATTTTGTTCCTGTTTCCACCTTCTGAAAATTTTCTTCAATGCGTTGCCTAATTTTTTTCATGGCAAGCTACTGGGCATTTAGTCGCTCAAGAAGAAATACATGACCAATAAATTTTTGGGTTGACAATGGTTAGGGGGGAGGGCGTGCAACTTCCACTTCTGTAGTAGCCAATAGATCCTCACCCTTGCGGTTATGTCCCACTTGATCAAAGACATTGAAGGAGTTTCTATGATTAAATTCAACAAGTTTGATAGAGGGAGGATTGAAATTGACGTTGTCCCTGTTGGGGGCCACCATCACCCCATCCACCTCTTCCACTAGGGCAGAGACCCTATCAAACTCAGAATGCCACTCTTCATTGTTGCTTGTCTGTTGGAGGTCATGGCCATTAACTAATTCCAACACCTCTTGTGATGCAAAAGAAGAAAAATTTATGTTACCATTATGGTTTCCATTTTCAAGCGGGTGTACCTCCCTAGATGCTTTCTTTGTTTGAATAATAGGACAATTCATTTTGATATGTCCTCCCTTCTACATAGAAAATAGGCATTAATCACACCCAAAATTTCCAATGTGCAAGATGTAATGCCATTGTCTTGAATTTTTTTAATACACTTAGGAATATCAACTCTGAGGTTTAAAGACACAAGGGCTTGATCATCTAAGTTCGATAGAGTAGCCATAGTCTCATCCACCTTCATGACCTTGCCAATAGGCTACAAGACCTGTGAGAGAATCCTCTAGAATTTCAAAGGTACGTTTTAACAATTACCCACCTAAGGCATGATAGAGGAAGGACTTCCTCTGCAATGGACAATGAGGACCACAAAAGGGCTCAAAAGGCACATCCCCCAATGTTCCAGTAAGGCTTATCCAAGGTTTTTTCCTACATGACATGGTTTATCAAAAATATTACGAACAAACCCTTATGTAGCATTTTACGATACGTTATTTGAACACCAAATTTATTAAGCCAAACATTGACAAGCTAAGAATCAATAAATTTCCTTGTACGTTTTTTGTTAACATCTATAGCTGCCAAGAAGATGGAAGAGTATTTTTTTTTTTTGGATAGGTAAATGCTTTTGACTGGAGTTTTGAACCAATGAGGCCACATTCGGGGGACCTCATCCTTGTCATTCATCATGTGTCAAGATTCTACAACAACCGAGAACAACAGTCGTCGATGGGTGAATCGACTGTGTGCCAAGTTCCTAGATCGAACCCCAGACCACCATGTCAACCCCTTCATCCTCTGTCTTCTTGCTTCCTCCTTGAGTCTCCACTACAACCTCCTTTCTCTTCTTCTCTTTTTCTCCTCTATCTCCTCCCTCTATTCTCCCTCTTGATTGGAGCTTTGAACTTCTCTGCTCCACCACTCCTCCCTCCCACAACCTCCTCCTTTCTTCTCTCCATTCTTCTCTGCTCCACCACTCATCCCTCCCGTATCCTCCTCCCTCTTCTCTTCCTTATCTTCCCCCTCCTATCTCCTTACTACCTCCTTCCACAACCTCCTCTTCTCTCCCTTATCTCCCCTCTGCTGCCTCCTCTTACTCCTCTTTTCTCCCTTATCTCCCCCCACCTTTTATCACCTTCCTACCTCCTTGCTTTGACATCCTCCAAAATCCTTCCTTCTTTCTTCCATTTCCTCTCCTCTTGCTTCCTTTCCCTCCACCTTCTTCCTCTCTGCTTCCTCTAGTCTCCCTTCTTCTACCGACATCTCTTCACCCCACAGCCACTGTCGTCCCTCCTTCATGCTCCGCTGTCTTTGCTCCTCGATTCTACCCTTGACATCCTCTACCGCCTCCAGACTCCTTCCTTTGGCGAGATTCGAATTGACAACACCCTATCAACAGGGCTCGTCACTCAACCGTCACATTGCAGGGTGATCCCCAAGATGGAAGAGTCTTTTAATCTATTCCTTTCATTGCTAATCATTTATTTCATCTCAAAATTAGGAAGCAAATGAAAATATTTAGGGAATTCAGAGGGTAACTTACCTTCCTCTCCATCATCTTCATTGGTAATCTCCTCCATCGCAAACCTGGTACCCTCTAGAGCCGAAAACCCTTCTCAACAACTTCTCTGAGAGACTTTCCAAGAATGCTTTGGGTATCATTGATACCACATGAATTAAGAGGGAGGTGAGGGGATTTCGTACTCCCCTCCATAATGGAGTTAAAGCAAAACAACATTACGAGCTAGAGACCAGAACTGAACTAACCCTGCACACATGCAAAATGAAGCCAATAGCAGAGAACGAGACATAAATCGCGGTTACACTAGGAAAGAAATAAATGAAAAATAATTATCAAGGGCACAAAGGGCCTAAAAAATTGCAAACCTTTACGGGGGAGGGCACAACCTCCCCACATGTTGAGAAACACGCTTGGGACGCACTCCAAAATTCCTACAACCCTTGAACTTAGAGCCACCGTCAAGCTCTATAAATTTTATAATTCTATACACAAGAAATTATATAGTTCTACAGGGGAAATAACCATTAAGTCACCAATTTAACATAAAAGCAAAGAAACAATAACAATTAAATCACAAGAGCAACAACACTATTAGGAGGGAGGTCTTAAATATCAAGGATATCCTACACACCATTAGCAATTACTCGTCACCATCCATAAGATCTCACCCATCATTAGTAGTTGTCACCAAACTATGGATCCTCTTAGGTTTAGTTTAGAGTAAACCAAAGTAAATAACTACTTGAGAGAACTTTCCCTTATCAGAAGGGTTCTAAGAACACTCTAGAGAAGATGTGGAAGAATAATGTAAAGGTAGAGACAACCCACTTTTACAATAAGAAGGTAAAAATTAGAGGTAAGGTTCAATGAGACTATTGTCTTGATGATGATGTTGGAAGTGGAGTGTTGGACCTCTAATGTGAATGGTAGTGTGAGGAATTTTATAATTTATGCCACTTATCCTACCAAGAGGATATAGTAATGAGATCATAATGAAGGAAAAACCATAACTGCTATGTAAATGCTTTTCCCCTAGTGATCTAGCAAAATCTAGAGATCTTGGAGCTCTAATACAAGTCTTTAAAATTGAACTCAAATCGGCATAAGCACATTAGATATCATTAGTAATTTGTAATGAATAAAAAAATTATTATACATAATAGATTAGCAAAAGTGGCATAATTTTGATATATCCAAATGCAAAAGAATCTCCAATAGAAATGCATGTGATGAATAGAAAAAATAAGAGGAAATTTGGCCCTATCTCTCAAAAAGATGTTGTATAAGTTGAAGAATTTAGTCTTAAAAAGCCAAAAAAATCATGTATCCATTGACGAACATTTTGAGCATGAACATAATATTAGAAAAGGTGGAGAAGCATCTAAGGTTGCAATCACATGCTCTAATAAATTATTTTTCATAAAGAGAAATACTATTTTTATTAACATCAATTAGATCTAATCCACCAAAATATTTAGGTAGGTAGAAAATATATCATACTATACAATGAAACCCTTTGTTGTGATGTAAATTAGACTAGAGAAAATTCTATAAGAACTTATTAGACTAGTGATATAGTTAAGAAAGTACTCAACAAAATAAATTCACAATTTTTTGTAAAAAATATTTGAAACTTTAACCCATCTTCTGCCTAGTTTTAGTTCTAATTGTTCCCTTTACATTCCTTCCCCTCTATACCATTTCTAAATATCTGGAATAATAAATTTGGTAGCCAATGTGATAATTAACCTAGATAATGTGAATTGCAGACGATTGCAGTTAGTATAGGCATACAAAATATGGATTTGTGTGGAAGAGGAGGAGAAGTATTAATTGCATATATACAATAATAAAAATCAAAGGTGTTGTTGGTGAGTTCATCCCTTCTTGGAAATAAGGAGGAAAACAACATTTAGAAAATAGACACGACACCACTTTTACAACATAAAAATGAATGGACAATGCTGGTTTGAATGCATAACTTGTTAGCCACTCGTAGAAAAATTGAGAACAATGTATTGGCCACTTTTCAAAGTAACACAAAGGGGTTTCCATCATGTGAGTTTACAATGATTGTTTTGAAATTGTGGGATCCATTCATGGATTAATTTTTTTCTTGCCTGATCACTTTAATCTATATTACTAATAGTTACGTCATTTTCGTTTGTATTTGTTGCTAAAATATTCCATGTAGTTTTTTTTTGTATTGAAGCAAGCAATAATGTTACAAAGAAGAGGTGAATAGAGGCCACCAAGAATAAAAATTAACTCTAGAGAAACAACACTATCTGGTGAAAGGCTTTAACCATTAAGGTTATATGACCCACCATTAGAAAATCCTTGTCACAATCCATAAGATCTCACCCGTCATTAGTAGTTGTCACTAAACTATGGACCCTCTAAGGTTTAGTTTAGAGTAAACCAAGGTGAAGAAATAGAAAGCATTACTTGAGAGAACTTTCCCTTATCAAAAGGGCCCTAAGTACACTATAGAGAAGATGTGGAGGAATAATGTATAAGTAGAGACAACCCACTTTTACAATAAGAAGGTGGAAATAGAGTTAAGGTTCAACTAGACTATTTCTATGATGGTGATGTTTGAGGTGGAGTGGTGGCCCTCTAATGTGGATGGTAGTGTGAGGAATTTAAGAAGTTATGCTACGTATCCTATCAAGAGGATAAAATAATGAGATGGTAATGAAGGAAAAACCATAACTACAATGCAATGGATATTCTCCCAGTGATCTAACAAAGTCTAGATATCTTGGAGCTCCAATACAACTCTTTTAACTTGAGCTTGAATTTGCATACGCACACTAGATATCATTAGTAATTTCTAATGAGTAGAAAAATTATTATCCAATAATAGATTAGTAAAAGTAGCATAATTTCCATATTTTGAAATGCAAAAGAATCTCTAATAGGAATGTATGTGATGACTAGAAAAGTCAAGAGGAAGTTTGGTCCTATTTCCCAAAAATATGTCATACAAGGTGAAGAATTTAATCTTAGAGCCGAAAAAGGTCTCACAATACTAGAAAAGGTGGATAATCATCTTAGGTTTCCCATTGACAAATGTTTTGAGCATGAACACAATATTAGAAATGGTGGATAAGCATCTTAGGTTTCCCATAGAAGGATTTCTTGAATAAAAATGCTAAGTTGCATCAAAGGAGTGCAAAATGGAAGATCAAGTAGTAGAGGAAACAATACACAAACTAGGCAATTTTGGGCTCCATAATAAAATTTTGAATTGTTTAAAGTCTTTTATCCCATAAGAAAATAGGAGATTGTAACAAAAATATATTAATAAGCTATTGAACCATAGGAAAATGGGGACAAAGCTAACTACACCATTTCTTCAAAGTGTAGCTACGAAATGGGACATTGACTGTCCTTTCCCATCCTTCCACCAAGCCTTGAGGTACCACCAAAAAATATTCTTATGTTGAGAAGGAAAATAATAATTTATAGTTTGACAAGTCTATAGACCAACTTGGCTATGTTTAAACTTAGTTTTTCTTGAGGCCAAGAAAGTCATGACGAGTAGGTCTTATAATATAGATCTTGGAAAAACCTATCTTATCTCAAGAAACAAGATAATGGGAGACCACCATATGGATTGTTTGTTGATTCATTTCCATTGTGAAATCTATCTTGATTTTAAAGAAATTATGCCTTGATGGGTTTCCCAAGCTTTCAAAATTCTTTTTACAACAAAAATTCTATTGATTTTGATGGGCATAGGATTGATAGCTAAAGAGTGAAAGCTAAGACTATTCTAGATTAAATGTGTATACACCAAACTAGAGCTAATCCAATTTCTAAATAGAGAATTTTAGGCTTCATTACAATCCCATGTTCTAATAGTTTATTTTTCATAAAGAGAAACACTTTTTATATTGGCATCAAAGAGACCTATTGACTAAAATCTTTAGGTAGGTAGAAAATATCTCATATCATACAATGAAACCCTTTATTGTGATTTAAATTAGGCTAGAGAAAATTCTATAAGAACTTATTAGGGTTGTGATATACTTTTGAAGGTATCCAATAAAATGAATGGTTCATAAATTTATGGAAAAAAATAATTGAGACTTTAACGCATCTTCTACCTAGTTCTAGTTCTAATTGTTCCCTTTTCCTTCATTCCCCCTCATAAACTGGGTAGTCAATGTGATAATTAACTTAGATAATGTGAATTATAGATGATCAGAGTCGTTATAGGCATACAAAATATGGATTTATGTGGAAGAGGAGGAGAAGAATTAATTGCATATATATAATAAAAATCAGAGGTGTTGCTAATGAGTTCACCCCTTCTTGGAAACGAGGAAAAAAATTCATAGAATGTTTTTGTTGTATTGAATCCTCGATTCTAAATAATATAAATATGAACATCCTTTGGTTGTGTATTTTATTCTACAAGGGTTTTGTACATAAATATTTGGCTCATTTTTAATCTTATATATGCATATTTTTCATTTACTAGTGTCAATATTGTGAAATAGATTTTATAAATATTTTAAACTATCTTCGGTGCACATAATCTTAGGATTCTTTAGTACTAGTCTATTATTCATGTAAATTAGAGGTGCAAATGTTCATAGTGTCATATATGGGTATTAGATATTTTTGTGAGGTTTCTTGTGTAAAAAAGAACACTCAATGTGCAACTCCAATACCATATACTTTTTAGAAAAAATGATTTATATAATTTCACACATCTAGGCCCATAATCTGGAACTATGACATGTTAAGTTCTCAGATTCACCCTTAATGGAAATTTGTATAGATTTCAAAGCTATGCAAATTTTAGTAGCATAATGACATGTAAATTAACACTTACAGAAAAATATGAAAGAAGAATAGAAAAAAAATATAGATAAGTGAAGAGACATATACATGTGTAATATCTCTTTGAAATGGAAAAACGACACTCCAAAGAACTAAACTATTGCATTAAAGTACAATAATAAAAATGGTATAATATAATTGTAGGATCAAATAATTAAAATGAAGATATACATATTTTTCCTCTATACAAAATGTAATAACGCACACTTTCAAATAATTTTCTTCAATTCTTCTATTTGAACAACCATCCTCTAGCTCTAACATATATGTAATAGCATTAAAAATAATTGTAAATGGATTCCAAAATCCATTATATGAAACCATGATCTAATAGTTAACAAGGAAAAATAACTCATAAATAACTCATGAAATGTGCTTGAGAATTATAACCATCTTTCTAGAAGCTTAAAAAAATCTCATGAACTCAAGCATCCAACTTCCTTAAAGCACTAAACTAACCCATTAGATGGTGAAATAACAACTCCATGTATGTGCATGAAATTGAGGGCCAAAGGGGGATCAAAAGTGGATTTTTTCTAAATCAACAAAAAATGATCTTAGATAAGATATGACAAGAACAAGATTTGTAGTGCTTAAAATTTTTTTAACTATTTATTTTTAAATGGTAGAGATAAAGAGGTTCAAATAAGTGGAGCATACAAAGTGTTTTTTTTCTTTGTCAAAAAATTGACGTACGATCTTGTGTGCTTATCGTAAATGTTAACCTTTTAATAGTATTTAAGAAATCACCTATGGTTTTTGTGTTGGCCATTGATGAAACCAAGATCATAAATTATAAAAGGAACCCAAGGAAATGTAGTAGTTGAGTGGAAAGTGGGCCACAACCTATTAACAATTAGAAAAGATGACCCAATAACAACCAATTCTAACATAACCTTAAGGCCCATACACTAGTGGAAGTTGATGAAAGTTGTAAAGACCAATCTCAAAGAATCTATTGATTCCTTTTCCATCCATTTAATTTATTTTCTTAAATTTTGTAGGAGATAAGCTCAATTATCCCATGGCTAAGTTAATGACATTTATTTAAAATATAATTAAAATTAAAATTAATTTACTCAGTCCTCATCACAAATTATTTATAAAATTTAAAATGTGTTAAAATCTATTTTATTTAAACACACAATAAAATATTCTAAACTAAACAAAATGAAATCCATAATCAATTTCTTGTAATAAAAAAATTAAATTAAAAAAATTAATAAAAATTCAATTATATTATTTTCCGTAAGGTGAAAGTTATTGTTTAGAAAAAGATGCCAAAGAGAAAATATCTCTTTAATTTTTACTTGATTGGCCCTAAGATTGGTCAAAATATAATGCCTGACAATTCCTTATCTTTCAAAATAATTATATTGGCCAGATATCTGTCATGTCGAAAGTGTAAAAACACATTTTAGTCAAAGTGAAAATATACAAATCTTAAAATCATCACCAATCAGAAATGCCAACAAAGCATCATACAAACAACTATGTACATTTATCATAAATTATTATGAAAGGTAAAATAAATAACCACAAATATTTCAAAGCCATAAGCAATACAGATAGTCGAAGTTGCTATTAGTGATGCACATGATTTTCTATATTGGGCCCCACAAGATTTCAATAAAATTTACCACACTCAATGTTAGGATTTATCGACAATAATGAGGAATTAAATTATCAATTAAATGGAGATTTTAAAACAAAAACCAGAGAAAAGGAAATTTACAAAGGTGAAGAAAACAAAATTTTAACATGGTTCACCCATGTGGGCTATGTCCACAAATCAACAACAATCCAATTTTTATTAAAACTTCAAGAAATTACAAATTACATAAACAACCTATAGCAAATTACTGCAACATGCAACTACAAACTCGTGATTTTTATTGCTAAAATTCCCACGCACTCTGCCTAATGCTCTCATCACAAAAACCATGACAAGTTCCATCACCCGCGGGCTCCTGCCAGGGGGTTATCCCCTCAGACTCCATAAGAGGGGCTTTTCCCCCCTACACTCCCCTATTAATTAATTTGGAGGGAAATTGCATTGGGAAAAGTAGACAAAATGTTAACAACAAAGGATGATTAGGCTCCATAGAACAACAATCTCCCAATTGGAGGCTGATTAGCCACACCAAACCATCTCCCACTTGGACACTGATCATATAGCATTGCCACCCCTATAGCTCCCATTGGAAATTAACACCCCTAAACATTGTTTTTTTATTTGTCCATAAGTTTAAAGGAATTCGAACATGCAATCTCATACTCCTTGCATGCTCCATTATTGTCCTATTCATACACTCAGCCACACCATTTTCCTATGGAGTCCTTGGAACTGTTTTTTGCCTACGAATTCCATTTAATGAACAATAATATTCAAACTTTTTGTTGCAATATTCACCACCATTATCAAATCTAAGATATTTTAATCTTTGACCTATCTCATTCTAAACCAATATTTTCCATTTTTAAAAAGTTTCAAACACATCCGATTTCTATTTAAGGAAATACACCCATGTTTTCTTAGTTGCATCATCGATAAATGTAACATAATAATGAGAGCCGCTGAGAGAAGATACATGAGTTGGTCCCCATACATCTATATGCACAAGCTCCAATTTCTCATCTTTCTTTTGCTTCCCATCCTTGAAAAATATCACTCTCTTTTGTTTTCCATACACAAAAATTTCATAGAAATCTTTGTTAATACATTTCTAACATAGCAATAATTTCTTAGAATGAAGTAATTTCAAACCTTTTCTATACTCATGTGCCCAAGCTTTTTATTCCATAGTGCTATCTCAAAAGCCATAGAAACTATTTTTTGTTTGTTGTAGAAGCCACAACAACTATTCCTGAGAATGTTGCAGAACCTACAACTACTATTGAACCCGCAACAACTTTTGTAGTTGTTTTTCTAGCTACTTTTCTTGTTTAATTTTTCTTTGCAACAACTCAAGTAGAAGGAACAATATGACTTGTATAAAGATATAAAGTGCCCACTTTCACACCTTTAACCACTACTAAGGCATCTTTTGTAACCTTCCAAATTTTATCCATAAAACTAACTATGCAATCTTCATCACCTAGATTCCCTACTAAAATTAAATTTCTACTTAGCTTTGGAACATGTCTTACCTCTTGTAGTAGCCATTGATTTATATTTTGTAATTTAATCTTAATTCTTCCCTTTCCAACAATTTGACAAGGTTCATTATCTCCCAAATACACCAACCCAAAATCTCCTTGGATATAATTAATACAATAATTTCTATGGGGCGTAGCATGAAATGAATCCCTTGAATCATTAGCATTATATAGGGAAAGAATTAAAGCATCATCTTCAGGTTTATGTATCATATTTTCTTCCTTCTCGCCCTCTTATTTGTCTCTTTCTTTATTCTTTTGAGACCAATAATCTTTCTTTAAATGACCTGATTTTCCATAGTACCAACAATCCTCCTTTCTTCTTGATTGTGACCTATTCTTTGATTTTTCTCATGATTTCCCATGATCTTTAGGAATTTTTCCTCTCTTCTTTGATCTGCCCCTATTTTCTACATTCAAAATATTGCTTGATGTAGAAGTTTCACTAGTGTTTTTCCTTCAAATTTCCTCACTCAAAATCACACCAATAACATCATCAATTTCCATGTATTTGAACCAAAAACATAGTTAGTAACTGTCATAACCAAGATTTTCCAGCTTTCAAGCAAAGAACATAAAACCAAGAGAGCTCTAAATTCTTCATCAAAATTAACATTTATAGAAGTCAATTGACAAGTAACTATTGAAAAGAAGAAAAATAGGTGCAACAATGTGGAATGAAGGGAAATAGGGTTATGATGGACCTATCTTCCTCAATTTCATTAAGAAATGAGATCCACACAAAGAATTGACTTACAACCCTTAGGTGAGTCAACTCAAGATGTGAATCTATAGATTTCCTTTTTTTGCAAGGACAAGGAATCTAATTAAACAACACTTTGGGGAGAAAGATTAAAAATAGAAAATTAAACCCAAAATTTAATCTACAACTTGGTTCTTGATGATTAAACTCAAAATAAGCAGAACCAGAAATTAGATCATAGATCAGAGAAAGGTAAGATGATGTGTACCACTCACCAAAAACTAGTTTTTGAAGCTGATTTGGGACTCATTCGCCTAGGGGCGAATGGGTCTTGAGTTAGGGTTGGTCTACAAATTTTAGGATCCTCTACTACAGATCCGTATCTCTCAATTTGTCTAAGTTTCAGGTTCGAGAAGCCAGAAATAAATTCTATAATTGAGTTTTTGTGAGAAGACAACTTTTATGACAACTTCTTCAATTTTTCTCTTTAAGAGATCTTCAAGATTTTTTCCACCTAAATTTGCAAACACAAATCAAGATGGAAAAATGTTTTTTTTCTTTGTGAATGGGGGTTTTCCTTGGTCAAACCCCGGTTTGGTAATCAAACCTTGAAATGAAATAAAATAGCATGAAAGAAATTATGAATTAACAACTCGATGTCACAACTCGCCAAACCCTTGAATAAACCTTGGAATGTAAATCTGCAACTTGCATGAAATGGCTTCAATGGATGTGGATCTTGAACCTTGAATCTTGATTTGAAACAATGCTTGAATGGATCATGAAACCTACATAATCATATTAGCTCCAATAACATGCATGATGCAAGAATTCTTTGATATTACAATTGGATCTTGATTGCTGCAATAAATCTTCTCTTGAATGCCTTGAATTACTCTTGAAATGCTCTTGAAAGTTCTCTTGAAATATCACAAGCTTGCTTATAAAATTGCTAGGTGAAACTTAGTGAAATAAACTTATATTTATAGATATGTAACCTTAATTTATTGAAATTCAAATATCACAAGCCGAAATCATAATATACATTTGAATATGTTAAAATACTACGAAAAACATAATTTAAATTTAGGTCCTAGGTCTAAGGGAGGACCCATTTTCCCATGGGCGAATGGGTCCTAGGTCCCTAACCCTAGGACACACATTGCTCAATGAGAAGTGGTATGTTAATGCATTAATGAATGTCAGGTTTCCTCTTTTTAAAATGCAATTAAATAGGATTTTTAAGTGAATTAAGGGGCCAATTAAAGAAAATTGAGCATAATTAATTAACAAATCCCTAAATAAGTGTAAAGAGGTACACTTTACAATACTAGAAATAAGGTACAATTAAGTCCAAATTAACATTAATTTCAAATTAAGTATGAAATTGTAAAGGGATACATTTTATACACTAAATTTAGCCCACACTTTAGTGAGAGGATGACCTTGTATCAAACTCATACTAGACATTCAAAACATATGTATGCAACAACAACAAGATTACTCAATCATACAACTTCAAATACTTAAAGGAAAAGTAAAAAAAAAAAAGGCAGATCAAGCTTTGACTGTCCAATGCGATGTGAAACAAACCTCAGTTGTTTGTCTAAAAGAAAAAGGTAGATCAAAGCCTTAACTATCAAACGCGATGTGGAACATGTCTCGACTATTTGTCAAAAAATGTTCACAAGAGGAACACAATGTCCACTATGCAAACAACAATGCACGCTCACTCCGGGCTAATGGAACCTCAGACTGTCCACTAGGTGAGCTCCCAAGAAAAGTGGCTTAGTAAGAAAGTCATGCTAGGTCTACAGGCTCTCATTTTACTAACCATACCAAAGCTATCCCTCTAATAACTTCAATAGGGCACCACAAACCAAAAGCTACGAGCTTCACAAGGTTAACAAGTTGTATTATGCTAAATAGTTATGAACAAAAATGAAAATAAAGGTTTGTTTAAAGGGATCTTGCTTAGTTCATGTAAGGTCTCCTCTTAGGGAACATCGTTCCTAATATCTCCAAGAGAGGACAAGTCAAGGGAAAAGATTCACAATCTTAGGGAATGCAATGCATAGCATCACCACTAAGAGGAAAGCCGTATGCTAAGAAATATCGCACTCTCAGAGGACATCAAACCCAGCGAAACCACCAAGAAAAAGAAACATCACAAGAAGAAATAAAATCACACAATGAAACATAAGGAATGTCAAAAATTTCAAAACAATAATGCCAATTTATGTCCCCACTTTAAACAAATTACTAGCACCATTGCTATGAGAAATTTGATTTAAAGTAGAAAATAATCAATGCTAACTAATAAAGGAGATATGAGACCTTATTCAATAAGCCCTATGCCAAGTCATATGCTCTCAAATGAAGCTACAACATGAAAATAAGAGGAAGGGGTTGCCCCCAAAATGAAATCCCGAAACGCATAAGGGATCCACATATTCAGGGTCAGTATATCTTTGCTACAATGTTGTTATAGAGCTTGAAATCATCACCATTCCCCAAATACTCCTAGAACAATAAGAATGACACATAGAGAGCGAAAACAAAGAAAAAGCTTTTGGTTCAACATGGAAGAGACCTAAATGTCTCGACGCCTTGTGTAATCTCCTAAAGGAAAACACAAGACAAATGAAAAGGTAAAGGTTTACTACATATAGAAGAATGTAGGTACAAATAGAGGAATGCACATGAAGAGAGATACATCAAACAAAACAATACGGGGGATCACATTATGCACATGCAATCACACAAAGAACATAAAAAAAGAAAAAAAAGAAAAAGACTAGTGAGGCACATGTGAGTCAACCTATAGGAGGTTGTCTGCATTCCAATCTTGATCTGTATATGTAGAAGGTGGATAACTAGCCAAAAGGACAACATCAAGTGCCAAACTAGGACAAGGATTTCTAACCCCTTGCCCCCACTAAGTGAACAACAATGATGAGTTGAGATGATTGATGAGAATGAGCTCCTCGTGATCAAGAAAATGATTTGCAATGAATGTTAAACATGTAATAGTGAGTATGCTATGATCTTACAACTATCACATGACAAGTAGAAAAGTTCATGCTTTTAGTCAAGATGGATCCCTAGGGGATCTAAATTTCTTCAATGATTCTTGTAAAGGACAACAATTATTGGTGTGATGTCGAAAGAATCTTTGATAGGCACAATATGGTCCATTTTGATTAGCTTTATTTTCAGTTATATTTTCACGTTTAAGTGGTAAGTTGATTAATCCCCAATGTAAAAGAGTGTAAAAGGAATTCCTAGTCTTTGATATCTTTAATAGGTCATAGAAAGATTTAAGAAAATCATACATCTCTTGTAGCTGAAATTTTTATGCTCACGTAGTTTCAACTTCTTCTTCTTTGGTTTGATAATTTTTTGGTCATCAATTTCATCTTCTAACTGCAAGGCCTTTCGTTTTTCAAAAAAGGATGTGTTAGGAGTAGTAATGTGATCAAAATTTGTGTTTTCTTTTCTCTTATGCATGGAAAATGTATTGGAAGCTGGTTGAGGAGGAGGAAAATTGTTGTTAATCAGATGAACCAAGGTACATATAAAATCTATTCCTTGTTCATTCTTGAGCATCTTTCTTATGTTCCCTATGAGAGGAATGACATTAGCAACAATAGGCTTGGTTCTCACAAAGTCTTGCAAAAAATTTAATTCTTCATTTATCTTTCATGCGTTTTGAGAGACATTAGCAACCATTGTTTCAACATCATGCACATTAGTTGTAGGTAAGGAAGTAATTGGAAATGAGGTATGGAATATATGATCCATAGGGGGTTGATTAGTATCAACACCATGAGTGAAAGAGTTGGAGAACCCAATATTCAAGACTAATGGTGTATCACAGCATGACATGATTCTCAAACTATGTCTCACAATAGTATTGCTAATATGACACCAAGTTGTAAAGCTCATACAAGTTTCACAAACTCGATATGCACCCAAAATGGATAAAAAATGAAATGCAATGAAGTAACCTAAGATGTAAAGTGTAATGCAAATATGTAGATGCAATTTTCAGATTCTAAACAAGACAACTTTATGATTATGCTATGCAAAAATCTGAAAATGATGTCTTGTAAATGCAATTTTGAATTCACACAATGCACTAAATTTATCAAATGAAGCTTAACATGATCGATTCCAATTAACACAAATTATACAAACATAAATAGAAAAAAGAAAAAAAGAAATAGATGTTTTAATTCCCAAAAATTCAGGAGATGACCCTGATTAGGGACTCATTTTCCCTAGGGCGAATGGGTCCTAGCTTAGGGTTTTTAATTTTTTTTTGCAGATTTTTGAGTTGATTCTAGTGGTTTCCAAATTTTGGTTTCTTACAGTGAGTTACAGTTTCAGATTTTTATGAAATTAAGGTTGAATGCAAATGCAAAAAATGACTAAATGACAACTTAGGAGAGCTAATTTGATGTGAAATTTTGATTCAATTTTCAAATATAAATGAATGATGATGCAATGCTATGTAAATGATTTGCAAAATGACTTAATTTTTTATAATTTTTAGATTTTAAGAGATACAAAAATGAAATCCTAAAGTCCTAAATGAGATGCAAATATAATGCAAGTTAAGCAACCCTTAATGATATTCAATTCAATCCAATGCAATGCAAATGAATGAAAGGTCTAAATATAGGGTGAAATGAACTCCAAAAGAAAAAAATGCAGTGATCAAACGTCAGGTTCACCAAAATGAAAATAAGAAAAATAGGTGCATCAATGTGGAATGAAGGGAAATAGGGTTATGATGGACCTATCTTCCTCAATTTCATTAGGAAATGATATCCACACGAAGAATTGACTTACAACCCTTAGGTGAGTCAACTCAAGATGTGCATCTACATATTTCCTTTTTTACAAGGACATGGGTCTTGATTAAACAACACTTTGGGGAGAAAGATTAAAAATAGAAAATCAAACCCAAAACACAATCTGCAACTTGGATCTTGAAGATTAAACTCAAAATAAGAACCAACAATCATATCACATATCAGAGAAATGTAAGATGATGCGTACTAGTCACCAAAAGTCAGTTTTTGAAGCTATTCTACGACTCATTCGCCTAAGGGAGAATGGGTCTTGAGTTGGGGTTGGTTTGCAACTTTCAGGAGCCTCTGCTACAAATTTTAATCTCTTAATTTTTCCAAGTTTCAAGTTCGAGAAGTTGGAAATAAATTCTATAATTGAGTTTTTGTGAGAAATTTTTTATGACAACTTTTGAAACTTTGACAACTTCTTCAATTTTTCTCTTCAAGAGATCTTCAATATTCCTTCCACCTAAATATGCAAACACAAATCAAGAGGGAAAAATATTTTTTTTTCGGTAATCAAACCGTGAAATAAAATAAAATAGAATGAAAGGAATTATGAATGAACAACTCAATGCCACTACTCACCAAACCCTTGAATAAAACTTGGAATGTAAATCTACAAATTGTGAGAAATAGATTCAATGGATGTGGATCTTGAACCTTGAATCTTGATTTGAAACAATTCTTTGAATGTTTGAATGAATCATGAAACCTACATCATCATATTAGCTCCAATAACATGCATGCTGCAAAAAGTCTTTGATATGACAATTGGATCTTGATTGTTGTAGTAAATCTTCAATAAATTTTCTCTTGAATGCCTTGAATTACTCCTGAAATGCTCTTGAAAGTGATCTTGAAATCTCACAAATTTTCTCATAAATTTTTTAGGTGAAACATATTGAAATAACCTTATATTTATAGATATGTAACGTTAATTTCCCAAAATTCAAATATCACAAGTTGACATCATAATATAGATTTATATATGTTAAAATACCACCAAAAACAAAATTTAAATTCAGGTCCTAGGTCCCTAACCCTAGGACACACATTGCTCAATGAGAAGTGTTATGTTAAGGCATTAATGAATGTCGGGTTTCCCCTTCGGAAAATTTAATTAAATAAGCTTTGTAAGTGAATTAAGGGGCCAATTAAGGAAAATTAAGCACAATTAATTAAAGAAACTCTAAATAAGTGTGAAAGTGTAAAGGGGTACACTTTACAACACTAGAAATAAGGCACAATTAAGTCCAAATTAACATTAATTTCAAATTAAGTGTGAAAATATAAAGGGATAAATTTTTCTACACTACAACTGTATTAAATTAATTTAAATGATTTACAACTGAACCACCTTCTACTATTTTCATATTAAGTAAACACTTCATTAAGAATACCTTATTCAAATTTTGAGGATTTTTCATATAATTTTTCCAATGATTGCATTAATTATTTTGTTGTCTTTTCTTTTGAAATATTAAATTCCATCAATGGTGGTAGACACAACCAAATACTTCCCACTATATTTTTGTCCAAAATTTCCCATTCCCCATCTATTAATGTTGCCAGTTTCTTTTCTTTCCCTTGCAATAATCACCGTAAATCTTTTTGATATAAATAATCCTCCATCTACATCTTCTATAATTGATAATTTTGGCCATCGAATTTATCAACCTTCAACTCCCTCTCTTCTGACATTGCTCCAACTCAACCACAAGACTTTCCTACCAAACTATCAAGCACCACCATTCTGATACCAATTGTTAGGATTTACTGGCAAGAATGAGGAATTAAATTATCAATTAGATGCATATTTTAGAACATAAAATAGAGAAATGAAAATTCATAGAGGCGAAGAAAAAGTCAATTTCAACAAATGTGCTTAATTTTTTTATTAAAATATCATTACATATGGTTTTACAAATTTTACAAAACCCGCATCATCATTAATCAGTTATAGATCAGCCTTATTCTCTATTCCTTCCCAAAGGCCCCCTAAAAATGACTTGACAACATTTCCTTTTATCCGTAGTCGGCCAAGGAAGTTACATTGAATCAAATCTTGGTTGTTACAACAACCATTTACTTATGGAAATGCCATGTGCAATATTAGGTTGCAAGTTCACAAAAGTAGTAACAAGAAAAAATTCCACAAAGAAAACACCAAGCTAAAAAATTGTAGAAGTAGCAATAGTATAAAATTTTATAGATGCAATAAGTGGATGATCTACAAATGACTAGTTCAAATAAAAAAATCCACTTCAAGGTGTCGAACACCCAAAATACTGAGAGTGGAGGGTGAATCGATATTCTACCAAACCATTTAATTGCCAAACATTCAATAATTAAAACAAATCTAGCTGCAACTGTAAAAAAGAGCATGAAAGGAAGCATAACACCACATAAAAAAATGAACACTAGGATTTTTACGTGGAAAACCCAAAATGGGAAAAACCACGGTGGGGATTAACTCAAAATATGTTATAATCATTTATAGTGCACACTACCAAGAATCGTTGTCCTTGAAAGGCTCATAGCCTAAGAAATTTACAAAAAAGAGTGTGGCTCACTACCAAAATGATGAACTAATGAAATACACCTTCTGTGTGTTGAGTTCAGTTCCAATTAGGCCTTGGAATATAAAATCATGTACAAATTTGTAGGTACACAACAAATACATCAAGTTTTGAGAACTTCGCACAATAGTCACATATCATTGCTTATTACTTTTTTGCATGTCACACACTACACACACATACAATATTTGATGCCTCCTGTGGCGTCAGACCATCACATTCAGTATACAACCAATATTTGGGCTTCCTCTTCATAGTCCTTTACCTCTTTCAAACTTTGCAATCACTTTTCTATGTGCAATTGCACTTCTATCTTATAGTTCAATTACCCTTTTCTCCAAAATTCTTGTCTTTGCCTCTTTCTCAATTTGCAGCTTAAGACTGGAGGAGTATTCTTTGATTGAGTCAACTAGAAACTTTAGGTTCTCAATAGGGGATAAGGAGGTATCGATAGTAGCACTGAGAATTGACTCCTAGGTAAGTGCATCAATCTGTGACACAATTTTGGCTCTTAAGATGCCACTTTTTTTCTTAAATCAGAAAAATATGATTTGCACGAGAAAATGAAGATAGTTACGCTAAAAATTTCAAGATGTGGCAAGAAAAAAAGTTGAAGTGCTCTGAGTCTAGTTTCTAAGCTATTGTTTTTTTTTTAAATTAATGAAGATTAAGGGTCTCAAAAAGGGGCGGCCCAAAACAGGTCCTGTTTTTATAAAAAAATATAGCATAGCGCCTGAGGGCTCCCCCCTTTTTGGTTAACTTTTTTTAAGAATTTCAAAAATCCCAATGGTGAGAAATTAGCTAACAGCATGCATTTTATCCTCCTTCTTTTGGATATATATTTTAATGAATATATAATATTTTATGAATTTTCAAAGTGGACACCTCCTAAAAAGCTGAAATTTGAGCGTGCTCCCCCCCAATTTTTTTGCAAACTAATCGAAATTTGATTTCTTTTTTCATCATGTGTAGAATGGAGTCTAGTTTCAAAATATGTAATTTTTTTCATGTTCCGATGAACGTGTATAAATCTATCCTAAACCTAACACATGTTGGGTTTTGACCAAAAACAAAGGCATTTACAATAGAAGCCATGGATCAAAACCTTAACTAAATCAAAATGAAAAAATATTTATATATTTAGATAGCTAAGAGAGAGGTTAACACTATCACTATTTTTTTATAAACTTGCATTGAAATACGTGCAAATGAGATGGGGAGCACAGACAAAAATATGAGAAAATTTGGCAAATCCTGATAATTAACATGTCCAAAGGAGGCCATTTGGCGAGCGCCAAATTTGGTGAGCGCCAAATTGGACGAGCGCCAAATGGCCTGCTTTGCACAAAACTAGCATTTCCCCTCTTTGGTGAACAACTTTTATAATGCTTAGAGTGCATAGTTTATGATCGTAGATGGATAGTCAAGGTTTTACCTTTCATACCTTCTCTAACTCGTTACCGTAACTGGATAACTCTTTATCCCTTTGAAGTCTCTATCTCTTAGGTCTCACTCCCTCCCACACGACCTAGACTACTCTCTCAGTCCAATCCCCTCTCTCAGGTCTCTTTCCCTCCCACATAGGTACGTAAATAAATCTATCTCACTCCAACCCCCTTTCTCACTCTCCCTTTCTCTCTCTCCCTCTATGGTCTTTTTATCTCTCACTCCATCTCCCTCTCTTAAGTTGTTAGCTTTCTCTCTTTGTCTCTCTCTCTCAAGTCTCTCCCTCCTACCCCCTCTCCCTCTCTTAGGTCTATCACTCACTCACTCCATCTATCTCTCTCCCATTCCCTCTCTCTCACTCACTCTATCTCTCTCCCTCTCTCTCCCACTCTCTCTCGAGTATCTCCATCCCCCACCTCTCTCTCTCTCTCACACACACAAAATCCCTCTCTCTCTCCCACTCCCCCTCTCTCAATCTCTCCCACTCTATCTCTCTCCCTCTCTCTCAGGTCTCTCCCTCCCACCCCCTCTCCCTCTCTCTCTCTCTCAAGTATCTTCGTCCTACCCCCTCTTCCTCTCTCTCTTTGTCTTGAGTCTCCCCCTCCTACACCCTCTTTCTCTCACAATCACTCCCTCTATCTCTCTTCCACTCCCTCCCTATCTCACTCCCTCTATCTATCTCTGTCTACCTCTCCATCTCTCTCAAGTATATCCCTCCCACCACCTCTCCCTTTCTCTCTTTCAAGTCCCTCTCTCTCCTCTCAAGTCTCTCCTTCCCACCCACTCTCCCTCCCTCTTTGTCTCTCAAGTCTCTCCCTTCTACCCCCTCTCCCTCTTTTAGGCCTCTCTTTGTCTCTCTCACTCTCTCCCACATCCTCGCTCTCTCTCTCTCTCTCACTCCCTTTATCTCTCTCCCTCTCTCTCTCTCTCAGATATCTCCCTGCCACCCCCTCCCACTTGGTCTCTCTCCTCTATCTCATGTATCTCCCCCCACCCCCTCCATCTCTCTTGAATCCCTCTATCCCGAGTACTCTCTCTCCCTCTCCCTCCCACCCCCTCTCCATCTCTCAAGTCTCTCTCTCTCACTCCTTGTGTAGACATACAAAATTAACATTTTTAATTAAACATCACATTTGATCATTCTTCCCTCTGAATTAATTAATTAACTTCCTAAAGCCCCTTCATTTAATTAAATCATACACATTTAATTAAATCCATTTTCCTCTCATTTGATTTAAAACAAATACAAAAAATTAAATCAAATGTCATATCACCTAAAATCCTGTTAGATTAATCAAATCATGATTAGTTTAATCCTAATTACAAGAATCCTCTAGATTCATCCACTTGCACAATAAATCATTTAACTTGATTTATTAAAGCACCTATTTTCCCTCACAAGGGCATATTCCCAAGGAATATGTCCTCATTAACTCTCATGTTTGACTTTTTTTGGAAAAACACAATTCCCCCCCAAAACCCTCAACCACATGCATTTATTTCCTTTTTTCAAATTTGAATGGGCACATTGGGCAAAACTTGCACAAGCTTGGGCCAATCCCATTATGACAAGTGGCTCTCTCCTATTGGATGGGATTTAGTCCCACATTGCCTAATCTTGGCTTCTCCTCTCTCAAATTATCCTATAAATGCAATGCATTTTCTCTCATCTAAGATCCACATTTTGAAAGCATCTCCATTATAGGTAACTTGAGTTCAAGAGCATCTCATTGTCTATCGTCTCATTAGCTTGGCAAGGGTTGGGAAAGGGCTCTTTCACATATTCAAAGAGAACCAATCCATCATAGAATAGGTGTCTAATATGTTTTCTTTCTTTCAATTAAGTTAATTAACTATGTCATTATTCAAGCATGTTAGATTATTCTATGAAGATGTTGATTATTTGTGTTGTTTAGAATGCTAACCATACTAAGATGGGTGTGTGTGTTGAAGGTTTTCTAACCAAATTGCAGATTTTCACCATCTACAAAATGGCACTAGAAGGAGGGCCACACGGTCATGTTTGTTTAAAAAAAAAAGAGCTAACCATCTAACATGTTGCTTGTGTTTCTATGTTTTGAATGCATTGGATAGAAATATACAGTCTTTGCTTTTGCTCAAGCATTGATTAACACTTCTTTTGTTTCTCTTAAGGGAATTAAAATAGGAAAGTATTTCTTGATGCATACTAATCATAATATAAGTTTGTTGTTTCTGTAAGTGTAAACAATTTGAAGTCTAATATAATTTGTAGATCTTTTAGTCTTCCATGTCGTGTCAATAACTCTGTTTTTGACCAAGCAAATGCATTTTAGTGAGATATTCTGCATAAAATGGTATTGAGTTCTTGACTAGTTCTGGTGTTGCTCAAGACTTATTTAACGGGTTTATCAACATTGATATTTTCATTTGCAGATGGTGTTTGAATTTGTCATACCATGTCTCTCCCCGCTTTTCAGCAGTGGTCATAGTGTTATCAAAAGCCACACCCATGGGTAAACATACACACATTTAGGACTATTGCGTGTATTTGTGACTCAAACTTTGTAAGCTAAATACAAATATCTTCTTCGTCTCAAATCTTAGGGGTCTACATTTAATCACATATCAATTCATCGCTATCTTGGGGAAATCTATATTTAGCTCGCACCTATAAGCTTCATACATTTTGCTGACTATTTTTTCCTACCATTTAATGGTTTCCACTCCATATAATGCTTCCTCCATTGCTAATGGTTTCCACTCCACACCTTACTACTTCCCTCGCCGCTAAATTATTTTCGTCCCTTTTTCTATGATGAATTGAAGCAGCAAGATTAAACAACAACAGTTCATGGAATGCGTGGCTTTTGGCATCATTGATAGGTCAACGCATTCTGTCAACATTCCTGGTATCCACTCCCTCAAAGGGTTGCATTCCCATTAGAAAAAAAACCTTTTTGGTAGACATTCGTGGAGTCCATTTTGCATTCTGGCTAGCTAGAAAAGAAGGTTTCTTGATAATGTGATTGATAATGGCGCGCATTGGTAATGGTATTTGTTTGAAAAATTCCTCTGCCTTTTCAACAAACCTCTTGTGCAGCAAGGATGTCGGTCAAAGGTTTTGAAATTCGTTGGTTTTTGCACCTGCCTATAGCATGTTTGAAGTAGATTTTTGTGAATTTGAAGACCATCCCCTGCTTATGTTTTCCTTTACTGAGATACAGTTTAGTTCTCTCTAAATGCATTCATGATTCCTCTATCGACTTTTCCTTAATCTAAAGAGATCGAATCATAACCTGAACAGGCCTTGCTATAGCCTTATTCTCTGTACTATTTCTTACAGTTCTGAGGTCAGTATGTTGTAAGTAGATCTCTTTGAATTTGAAGACCATTCTCTGTCGATGTTTGCCTTTCCTGAGAGACAATTTATTTCTCTCTGAATGCATTCGTGGTTCCTCTATCAGCTTTTCCTTTTGGAACAAATTCATCTTATATTCTGCTGGAAAGATATCAGTTACACGGAAGGTCTTGTCCAATAAAATTTGGAAGGATTTGGAGGACAGTATGCTTGAAGTCTCAGATTGGACAGTATGTGCGGGTTTAGTTCAACAGAAGTGACATTTGAAATCTAAGAGTTGAATGTTAAGTCTTGCATATCTAACCAAATCATTAATGAGCGATATATCATCAAATATTTGACAGGTAGGATCGGTGCCGCATTTAAGTTTTTGATTTTTGTTTGAAACTGGTTCAATGCTTGGCATGTCAGTTTGTTGCCATCGTAATAACTCCTTGTTTCTCTCTTACAATAAAAAAGAAAAGAGGATCTGGCTTTAGTCCCACAAGACCTGGCGTGCTAAATAATAATACTGTTTGAAAGATTTTAAAGCTGAATTTTTCGATCTACCATGTTACATCATATTGATTAGTGAGCAGGTTGGAGGTAGTAAAAATGCGTCATTCACTCAACTTCTTCATCTGGTAAATCTGGCCAGTCAAGTTGGAAGATTAACCTTACCGTGTGTCAGTGCATAGTGGTGTTGTGAATGACTTGCAATCAGTCCATGACTTACGGGTTGAGACATAATTTTATTATGTGTTGAATATTGGAGGGTGCAAGGCGCTAGTAAAGATGTGGTCTTAAATCTTTCCTTCACACATGTTAATTCCACCAGTCATCCTGTTTGTACCCATGTCTTAAATCTTCATTATGTGACTTGGGATATGTGGCCAAAGTTGACTGAGATAATTCTAAAGGCCGAGTGAGGATCGTAGGTAACCAAACCCCTATTACACGCAATAGGCATAGTCAAGTTGGCTCCTATACAAATGGTAGATTCAACTTACCGTGTATCAGTGCGTAGTAGTGTTGTAAATGACTTCCAAATTCATCCATGACTTAGAGGTTCGACTGCAATTTACTGACATCTATATCACATTTGGAGTAATACGAATGCTAATGTAAGATGAGGGTTTTGAATTTTTTCTAAGGTGGTGGCTGCCGGAGTCTTCTCATTAGTAGTGGAAATTGTATTTTTTTTAGTTAAAATTTCAAAGTCTTTGAAACGGTTGGATTTGTGAAATCATGAAGGTTGCTTTTGTTTTGGATTATATTTGCCTTACGGTTGAATATTTTGAATTGTCCAAAATTGATCTATGAAAGACTTGTCATTAATTTATATAGCTATTTGAATGATCTTGTTGGGTTATCTTTTAATCAAATAGCTACTTTAAAAATTTGACTATCAATTAGTTTTGTCATGCTTTTTTTTTAATGATCTTAACATTATTTGTTTTTACAAATGTTTTTGTAGGATAGGGGTAATTTTTTGCTTCATTAATTCCTTGCAATAAATATATTTTTTTTCTAAGATTGTTTGTAGGGAAGATGTGCGTAAAGAAGGTTGATATCAAGGATGGCATCAGAATCAAGCATTGAAATCAAGCATCAAAATTAAACAAAGATGAACTAAATGAAGTTGAAGAACTTGAAAAAGAAAAGCATTTTTAAATGCTTAGAGCGTCCATTTTCTACTCTCGTTTTCTATTTTAAACCAACTCACTTCATCTTTTGGATCTAAAATGAACCATTGCTTTGATGATTTCAAATTGGTTAAAAATTGAACCTTAGACATTTACTAGATTTCAATTTGGACATAAAATTGAACAAGGCAAACTTCACATCTCATTTGGTGTTTTTAAAACGAACTCATCACTGCTTTATGGACTTAAAATGAACAAGTGTTTGTCATGTTTTGTAATCTTTTTCATAAATTAACACCATTTAAAATGCGTATGCGCTTCTCTCGCGCTTCACAGTGATCTTGAGAATCAAAAGCATTTTTGTGATATTAAGTTGTCAAAAAGATTTCCTTCACATTTCGATTTGGGAACTTAAAATTGAACAAAACATCTTGCGAGTGTTCTCCCTTTGTTTCTAAACGAAGTTTGATCGAACTATGAATATGTTTACTCGCTTTTGTTTATCTTAGAGGGCCTTCCTTGTGGGAAAAAATACTCACCCAAGGGAATGACCCAACCGGGAACACGCTAAAGCCAAGCGACTTCCAACTGGTATATAAGTGTGGATTTTTGAGGAAAGTTCAAGAATCACGAGGATTATTCCGACAAGATGGACATAAATGGACTCTCGCCAACGTTGGATAATCCCCCACGAACGAAATGCCTAAATTAAAACCCTTTTTTTAGAAAGAGGCCAAATCCTTGTCTATTTTGTTGGTGCAAAAGGTCATGTCCTTTGAAGTCACCCCACGTTATACATGCACTTTTGTTGTAGAGATGGAAATTATGCCATGGGAGATTCATGGGTACTAATGCTCAGCTAACCCGAGAAGTGTGTGCCGTGGAGGGGAGCCAGTGTGGTCAAGCATTTAGCCAGTCACACAAAATATGTGTAGCTAGATTCGTCCAAGTGGGAACCCAACAAAATATTGTCTCATCATCCTAGGGTTGTAAAAAGTGCTTGGAAATGAAGAATACATTGCTTGGTCCTAAAAACATTTGAAAACAAACATTCACATGACCTTCAAATTTCAAACCCCTTTTAGGAAAGAAACAACTTTGACGAATTTAAACACTCTTGCTTTCCCTAGGGATCATATCCTTAGAGGTTTCTAAGTGCTTGGATTCTATCGTCATTTGTTTTCAATAGGGTTAAACACAGGAAAATTTTGCCCTATTTTCCTTGATTTCCACACAATGGACCTTGTGGGATGAGAAATAAAGTGGGACATTAGACATATAGTTTGAAACATAAGCAAGCAAGTGTCTTTGGTAAAAATAATTCGTTAAGCCAAGATAAAAAGACAAATTGGATTACACATGTGTTTTCTAAAATGATTGGTTTACAACTTTTACAAAAAAGCTTCAAGAAACAATCCTGAGTTGTATGCATTCTATTATCAACAGAATCCCGAATTTTTTGAAAGGTTTTCTTTCCTCCCATAGGAATTATAGTGTGTCCTTCAACACCGAGGTCTTGTAAGAAGAAGTGTTATCTAGGTAAAGTCTAGGATCAAATTCAATCACTTTCATCCATCTCTCAACCATCAAAATCAGTCAAAAATCACCTCACCAACAACTCTTGGAAACTTTGTAAACATCTTTTATGCTAAACTTTTAGGAGAAATCAAAACCACTTTGTTTGACTTAACACACCTAGTCAAACCATCATCCTATACATGAGTTTTCTCTAGGATAACACAACTTCTTAGGGTTTACGAGTTCATCTTGTTTGGCTTAACACACTTAGCCAAATTATCAAATCATCACCTCGTTTGACTTAACACACTTAGTCAAACTTTCCTCTTATGTACAAGTCCACTCTAGGATAACACAACTTCCTAGGGTTTACAAGTGCATTTGTCACATTTTTTTTGACTTAACACATTTAGTCAAACTATCAATCCAATCACGATCAATCAAAGTCCTAAAAAGTTTAGCATTTCCTTGAAAGTTTCTTTAAGAGTTCCATTCATTCGTATCACTCAACTTTCATTTATCTTATCCTCATCATCGCTTTGATCCTTCAATTATCCTAGTTCTTCGCTTCTTTGAACCTAAGGTTTAGACTGATCTAAAGAATTAGAGGTTCATCTCTTACATTCTTGAAAATTGATCTTCATTTTATGGTTCTAACTCGATCTCAACACAAGAGGGACATGGAATATAAACTTGATCCATCCATCATGAGTAATCCAATTCAACCAAACTATCCAAGTCTCGCAATACCAATTGATTATCGAAACTCACATTTATGCAATTCAAACATGGCATCATTATCTCCTCCAAACTTCAATGATACGAATGTGAGTATGCCCGATCTAAAGTTTGGAACACCTTTTCCAATGATAGATTTAAATCCAAGTCCAAATCTGCAAATCTATCAACCAAACACTCAATGCATGAGTCTTATTCCAAACAACACTATCCCACCAAATCCATACATGTCAAATACAATCTTGTCAAACATGACCATTTCAAATCCACACTTGGTAAATTTTGGGGTAGACATGTTTGCAAATCCCATCAATGTTGTTCAAAATCCAAGCAATATGTTGATGACTCTAGTTATTAATTCAAGTCAATGTAACACCATGCAAAATCAAAGTTACCTAAATCAAGGCAATATGATTCTCAACCACAAAAATGTTCAAAGTCAACCTATAATGCCGAATCAAAACATCATACCAAATCATCCCATTTTGCAATTGGCATCGCAACAACAGGTGGCAACCATCCAAGCAATCCCAACAATCAACACTATCCCCAACCCACCACCACCACCACCACTGCCAAAACACAGCACGACCAATTCATTCTCCATCATGTTGCAAGCCACTCAAGAAGCTTCCCGCAAAAAGGCACTCCAAAACCAACAAGCCGCACATGCCGCTCAAATGGCACAAGCAATCCAACAAGCACATGCTCAAGCACGAGCGCAATTCCAAGCTCAGCAAGCGCAAGCGCAAGCACAATAACAAGCTCAATTGCAAGCACAACAAGAAGCGTATCAACAAGCCTTGAAAGACTACTAATTACAACAACAATATGACCAACAACAAGCGTTGTTTGAGCAACAACAATAGCAAGACCAACGACAAGCATTGTTGGATTGTTGGCTCAACAGAAAACACAAGCCTTACTCATGCAACAAATATTGCAACAAATCCCCATCACAATTGTTGAAAACAATGATCAAGATGAGCACATTGAAAATGTTTCCACCTTGAGCAACAATCAAATCAACATACACCAAGAGCCACTTTTCAATCACGATAAAAAACCACCAAAAATACCCAACAATGATCAAATTCAAGAAATGTCAACATCACTTGATCCTATGGTTGAAGACATTGGTAATCTCTCTTCCACAATTGTTGAAAACAATCTTCAAAATCTTGAAGATGCTTCTACCCCATCTTGTGATCAACTCAACATTCATCAAAAGCCACTTTTTAGTGATCTATTTCAAGATGTGTTACAATTATTTGATCCCATTGACATAATCTACGATCCATCGACCAATGATCATATCGAAAAGGTCTCTACATCACCTTATGAGTTCAAGGACATATCTCAAGAATGTATTCCAAAGCATGATCAAAATCTATCACCAAGGTCTAGCAATGTTCCTTCCCAAGACATATTGACATCCTTTGACCTCATGATTACATATATTGAAGGAATCCCTAGCTAAACATTTGATCGAAATCCACTCAAAGCTCAAGAGGATATTGAGCCACTTCCCATGCCTTATGACAAAGTCCAAGAACCCTTTGAAAGCAATCCATCCTTTGAAATGGACCCATGTCAAGAACTTGATCCGAAGCATGTCGAAAACAATTCTGAAATTAATCAAGATCAAGAATTTGTATCTCCAAGATACTATAATGATCTAATGGAAAATCTCCTACCCATACAAGAGGTCACAAATAAGGATCATATCCATATAGCACATACTCCTCCATCTACCCATAAGATGCTTTCTTTAGATGGACATGTAGATGATCTTTATTTAAAACAAGAGTCTCATACTCTTGACATCATTACCAAGGAACAAGAGTCTCTTACTCTTAACATTTATACACATGGTCAAGATATGGAAAAATGCAGAGACATATCAAAAATGGGCCATGAAGAAGGCTTCTACAGAAGTTGTGAATCAGAAATGTCATGTGAAAGAATATCAAGAATGAATCATGAGGAAGACTTTTACAAAGACAGTGAAGCATCAACAATTCTTGAAGAAGAATTACAATCTGATATCTCACAAGATCAAGCTAAGGATATCCATTAGACATTTATCCCACATATGGAGGATCCTATCACTTATAAAGTTGGATCACTCACCTTTCTTAGGGAAAGATACCTCATCAATAAAGAAGTTGTCACTTTTGAAAATCCACCATAGAGCAAAGGAGGAGTAGCGCCTTGTTTCCAAGGTAGATCATATCCCATTGCAAACAATTTTTTTGAGCAGATGAATTATCAAGGCAGAGGATTAGGTCTGCATGAACAAGGTATCCTAGAACCAGTGCAAATTTTTGGCAATCCTAAGCATCAAGGCCTTGGTTATTCAACAACCAAGGGATATAAACATATCAATGATACTTCCACAAAACTGGGGGCAACTTTGTCTTGAGCAAACATCAACATAGGGAGCACGAAGGATCTTTATGATGAAACCAATGCCAATACTACAACCCGCCACGCCACGAATCTTCATCCACCCATCACCCCATCCACGAATTGGGACCAAAAACAAAAGAAAGTTTCAAATCAAAGCACAAAGAACTTCATTAAGGAAAAAGAAGTACTGAAGCATAAAGGACAAATCAAATACAAATGGATACCAAAGAATACAAATAATGATTATCCCTATCAAACTCCATTAGTCAAAGAAACTATGGGGAAAAATAAAAAAGGGAAAAGTATCCATCAAATATGTCCATAAAGGAAAAAACAAGCTTCTCAAATGACGTACAAATTCTATCGAGCTGTTGGTCCTAATTCCACACACACTTTCGTATCCGCCCATTATTTCTCATCTTCCCAAGTTTGGAGAGTCAAAGGTTCCAAAATATCGACTAATCCATATTTCAACCCTAAACATACTCCATCCATGCCTCCATGCATAATATACAATTCTCACATTAACCATGTGTTGGCAATGACCCTTCATCATAAGGATTCAGAAGGCACTCTATCGCGATATGTGCACAAAGACGAAGTTAAGTCCATTATCAGCAAAGCAAAACATATTTCTCAAAATTTTCTTTCAAGTGCATGTATCTTGGCAAAATAGCTTCTTCAAGCAGGATATCTATGACACATTATGACAGAAGCATCAATGTCAGCAGTACTAGGTGATTCAACATCAGCTTAAAATCTCTCAAAAAATACAAAAAAATTAGAAAAATGTCCTGAAGAAATGGTCACCTTGATGAAAACCTGGAAAACAGGAATCTTGGCGACAACAAAAAAATCAAAAAATACAAAAAATCCAAAAAAAATACCAGAAAAAGGATTGAAAAGAGTAAAGAGAAAATTCGTCCTCTAGCGAAAACCATTTCAGTGGTGCTTTGGACAGGTACCATGATGAAAACCTGGCAAACAGGCGTCATGTGTAGAATCAAGCATCTACGTGCACCAGTTCAGGAGAAAGCATCTTATCACATCCATAATAAAGCCAACATCCCATCCATTTTCATCCATTTGCATCTATACTCCAAAATAGAGCACTGATATCGTCATGCATATCCATCTCCAAATCGTCAAAATCCATCAAAAATTCAAAAATTCAAAAACTTCATCAAAAATCCAAAAACATGTCAAAATATTAGAAAATCTTCAAAAAATTCATTATTTAGTCTTGTCAGTATTTCACCTTGTCCAAACTATGTCGTCTCTGAGCTTGAACGTAGGTAAGGTTGATCTTTGATCATCCCCGAGACGGTTAGGGTTAGTCCTTTAGGCATCCGTCCCATTGGCAATCCGTTTGCCCATCTAGTCTGCATCTTAAGTCAGTGCTTTAAGCAATAAAATGGCAACCCGTTTGTCCATCTTATCATCATGTCAGTTTGTCGTCAGTTGAACTACGTGGTCTCTGCGTGTATAACATAGGCAAGGCTAATCTATGGATCAACTCTAGAGACCCCTAGGATAGGTCTTTAAGTTATTCTCCTCGTCACAAACCTCGAAAATACCAAAACATTGAAAAATGTGAAAATACCAAAAACATTTGTAAAACATCTCAAAATACCAAAAACAACCTCAAAACATTTGAAAAACCCAAAATGGTGCATCCATTTCATCTCGCTTTCACCCGTGATTGTCATCACTCATAATAAAATAATCGTCACTTTCACCCTTTGGTGAGTCAGTCAGAAACAAGTTTAGCAAGTTCCAAAGTGAACGCTTAATTGTCAAAGTCTCAAGTCTAGATCAGTAAGCAAGCAATTTGGTCAACTCAGAATATCAATAGCTTATCACCTAAATCGGTCGCATCAAAACCCTGATCACAACATGTTCTAGGATGAAGCTTTCCTGTGATGGACATAAGCATCAATTACCTCACAGTAGTTTAGCCTTGGCTAGCGGTATGAAGAATATTAGCTTGTTTATTTACTTTATCTAGGTCTTGTTTAGACTTATCTTATTTTGTGCTCATTCCAAGGACCTCTCAATGATGCCTAAACAAAACCGGTTTAGAGAGAAAGGATGGGGAAATGATCATTATCTTTTTATCTGCTGTGCTTGTTGGATATTCCTGTAAAATAGCTTCATCATGCATGCTTTGTTTTGTTGTAGGGAGGATTTGGTAGATGTCTTCTTGACCACATAAGAAGGCTTTCCTTTTTATGTTTTGGCCCGAGATGTTTAGAATATCTGAACTGCATTCCGAATAAGGTTTTGCTTGTCAAGTGTGAACAAGAGTACTCCTATTTGATTGTTGAGTCAGAGTCCATCACACTAGGCGCAACGCCATCTTGGTTCTTAATACCTTGATGCATCGCACCTATGTGTGTTATCAAACATAAGGAAAGTTATGCTCTTTATCTCTCCCATCTCTGGATAAGCAATACATCATCTCTCATCATCATCTCTAATAAAGTTGGATTGTTGAGCTTCTGCATCTTCTTGGATTTAAGGGTTGATCCCTCTCATTCTTCTATCCTCTTTCACACTAACAATGCACCATCCTACGTCATGCATAATCACATCATATCATCATAGGACAACATCATCCATCGCATCCACCTCACATCTCATTTTCATAATCATTTAAGTTGTTTAGGATAATATAAATTTGTTATTCTAAGCATCTTCCAAACATCTCATTTACGTCATCATTATCATATAGATCATATAGTCTTACCATCCATACATTCATTTTGAACCTCTTTATTGCGAGGCCGACCTCAAATCAAATCTTTTCGCTTGATCTCTCGAGGGGGCAATGTACTAATGTACTTATTTTCGCTGGGGCATCCGAAAAATCAGAATTTTTTAAAATTTCGATGTCAGCGGCATCATTCTTTGAACCAATGCAACAAGTACATTGCCTCAAAGAGGGGAAAAATGTAGACATACGAAATTAATTTTTTTAATTAAACATCACATTTGATCATTTTTCCCTCTAAATTAATTAATTAACTTCCTAAAGCCACTTCATTTAATTAAATCATACACATTTAATTAAATCCATTTTCCTCTCATTTGATTTAAAACAAATATAAAAATTTAAATCAAATGTCATATCACCTAAACTCCTGTTAGATTAATCAAATCATGATTAGTTTAATCCTAATTACAGGAATCCTCTAGATTCATCCACTTGCACAATAAATCATTTAAAATGATTTATTAAAGCACCTATTTTCCCTCACAATTCCCCCCCAAAACCCTCAACCACATGCATTTATTTCCTTTTTTAAAATTTGAATGGGCACATTGGGAAAAACTTGCACAAGCTTGGGCCAATCCCATTATGACAAGTGGCTCTCTCCTATTGGATGGGATTTAGTCCCAAATTGCCTAATCTTGGCTTCTCCTCTCTCAAATTATCCTATAAATGCAATGCATTTTCTCTCATCTAAGATCCACATTTTGAAAGCATCTCCATTATAGGCAAATTGAGTTCAAGAGCATCTCATTATCTTGGCAAGGGTTGGGAAAGGGCTCTTTCACATATTCAAAGAGCACCAATCCATCATAGAATAGGTGTCTAATATGTTTTCTTGCTTTCAATTAAGTTAATTAGCTATGTCATTATTCAAGCATGTTAGATTATTCTATGAATATGTTGATTATTTGTGTTGTTTAGAATGCTAACCATACTAAGACAGGTGTGTGTGTTGAAGGTTTTCTAAACAAATTTCAGATTTTCACCATCTACAAAATGGCGCTAGAAGGAGGGCCACAAGCTCATGTTTGTTTAAAAAAAAAAAAAGAGCTAACCATCTAACATGCCCCTTGTGTTTCTAGGTGTATCTCTCCCATCCCTCTATCTCTTACTCCCTCTCTCTCTCTCAAGTAGAGGGTTTAGGGATTAAGGGTTAAGGGTTGAGGGTTGAGGGTTGAGGGATTAAGAGGGTATGGGGGTTGAGGGATTAGGGTATAAGGGTTAAGGGTTGAGGGTTGAGGGATTAAGAGGGTATAGGGGTTGAGGGATTAGGTTTTAAGGGTTGAGGGTTAAGGGTTGAGGGATTAATATTGTAGAGGGGTTGATGGATTAGGGTTTAAGGGTTCAGGGTTGAGAGGTTGATGGATTAAGAGGGTATAGGGGTTGAGGGATTAGGGTTTAAGGGTTGAGGGTTGAGGGTTGAGGGATTAAGAGGGTATAGGGGCTGAGGGATTAGGGGTTAAGGGTTGAGGGTTGAGGAATTAAGAGGATATAGGGGTCAAGGGAT